>JAUZTA010000001.1:29618034-29628376 GCA_034780835.1 Ctenochaetus striatus
TTGAACCGTCTCCTACTATTGGAATTTTTGGTGTAATTTCAGTTTCATATGACTCTAATCCCTCTGCATCCTTAAAGAAGGTCATTGCTTTTTCCTCCTTACTAGCGAGGCGCTCAATTCTTTTCAAATAGAAAGATGAGGCCCCTCCGTCCCCCAGCCAATGGATCAAAGATGTGATGCAGAACATTAAGCTGGAAAAGACCAGATACACTCTTAATGGTTCCACTAAGAAATTTTACAGAATCTGGAATCCATTAATAAACTATGTGAATAGTTTACCTGGCCTGGAACTATGAACTCAAATACTTATTATAAGTTGGCTGTCCTACATGGCTTGATTGCATTGTGATGCACGTTTTTTTTCTTTCTTTTTTTTGGGTCAGTTTAGGTTAGTCTGGTTATGTTGTCACATGTCTTCTGTGTTTTACTTTTAGTTGATGTGTTTGGAAACTTTCCTCGTATTTCTACTATATATTTAATATTCAAAAGGTTCTGTATGTTTAAAAGTTAAAATCTTTATAAATAAAGTGTTTAAAAAAATGTCATTATGATGTCACCAGTAGTAATGATTGCAGTTACAAGTAGAAGTCAGCAGGGGGAGCATAAAGCTTATGAGTAACCTTTAGAGACGTGTTCTTTCTCTCAGTTATAATGCAGAGGTGTGCTTCTTCCCCTCAGTTATTATACAGACAATCTGAGGAAAGTTGTGTCCATCATCCTTTCACTCAATAATTCCCCTTTGCCCCCTTTTACACTCACACTATGGACATTGGCTTATACCAACTAAATTAAAAAAATCTCTGGTCTTGGGAGGAACGGAAGGCAAAAAAACCCCAAAAAACATCATCAGTCTTCTCCACAAAACCTTGAATACTTACACAAGGACAGTTGTTTTTTCCCCAAGTTTTTTTAGCACATTTTGGTTTACTCTTGGCCTCTAGATTATTTCTAACCACAGCATCAGCAGGGTCTTAAACCCACATCTCTGAGCACAGACGCCTGAAGTTAGCACAGATATTGAGGCTGTCGTAGTTGTTAACATATAATGAGAAAGACCTTGTTAAACACCTATAATGACCAGAACTATCACTTTATCTGTTTTTATCTTGTCTTCTTTCCACACAGACTGTCTTCCTCCAGGATAATGCCATTGGTCAGATTCGACAACAGGACCTCGCTCTGCTGAGGCACCTGCACTACTTGTACTTGCAGGTAACAATTGCACACATTATCTTATAGGGCTGATTATCAAGAACTGATTCTAAATTGGAATTCAGTACACTTTCATTACTGGTTTCTTAAAGCAAAGTTTATGGAGCTTTTTAAAACATGTTTGCTTTTATATATTGTATGAATTGCACATTTTGTATTTAAAAGTTTGGTTTATGTAAACAGTACCGATACAACACAGCGAAATGTAACTACTGTTCAAAAATGTTTAAACAAAGGGAAGTCATTTTAATATGGTAAATTAATTTATGCATCGGTAACAGTATACGAATTTAGTTTGATATTTCACAATACATTATCATTTTTTAACAATAAACATGATGGCCTAAAACTATAATGAATTAAGATCTTCCCTGCCCTTAAAAGTGTGTATTTTTTCGTATTCTTATTCGAATAATCTGGCTCAGTCATTATTTATAGGTACCTATATATGTGTTGTTGTAAATCCACCGCAGAGCCACTGCCAGCTGCCTGTATTTTGATGGGTTTTTTTTAGTCAGGCATTTATGGGTGTAGAGTGGGTGCATTTCCCCCAATGACTGAATCTGTGTGTGTCATTGGGCATGCGCTGCAACACGTGTCTTTATAACGCCTGTTTATAACTAAACTACAAGGCACTGGTGATTTTATTAAGTGCGATAAGCCTTTAAAAGTCTAAGTAGTAAGGCATTCAGTTAATCCAGTCAAACTGTGCTTTATCTATTTCTGACTTGTCAGTGAGTGATTGCTATGGTGATTTATTAATGAGTGGCACCTTGCAGTGAAGAGAGTTGCACATGCAGGCACTTTGTATAGGACTGAGAGGGAAAAGACAGAAAATACTCCTCTTAGACTACTGCCTAGACCAGGGGTCGACAACCCGCGGCTCTTTCATCGCTCTGCTGCGGTTCCCTGTGTCTTTGGAAAATAAGTATTTAATTTAAATTTATTTTAGTTTATTTCGTTTATTTTTTAAATGTAATTCTAAATTTGAAGATCATGGTGCTCTTGTAACTTTAAAATGAAATGTGATTATTTTCTCTTTTGTTTTTCTTTTTTCTTTTTTTGTCGCTCAAAATATGCGTCACAACCGCGACACGTACAACACCTGCCAGTGCGCCATTCATTGAGCTTTTCGAGCCCCGGTCGGCCAACCATGAATAATTCCAAGAAAAGAAAAGTTTCTGAAGAAAACAGAATGTTTACCAGACAGCAAATTAAAGACATCGATTCAGCCGCAGTGTACTAAATCGCCAGCGTCTTTTTTTCGGAGTTCAAAATGTTCGAAATGGTTTTTTTTTGCATGCAGAAAAAATTAATGTTATTCACTGTTTTCATGAATGCAACACACTATAGTTTTTTTATACTTAGAATAAAGCTAAAAAAAGAAAGATATGCAGTGTTATATTCATTGTAGATGTCGAAATGGTTTTGCGGCTCTCTGTGGTTTCTTTTCTGTGAGAAACGGGTCCGAATGGCTCTTTGAGTGTCACGGGTTGCCGACCCCTGTGTTAACGTTAAAACGATCTATTTTCGCTGTCTGCCATTGCAAGTAACAAGAGACAGGGAACTATCAGGGGCTCCGCGAAATCACGTCACTGAGCAGTAAAGCCATCGCAGGCTGGAAACACCACATGACCGACGAGATCAACCAATAGCGATCAAATACCGGCGAGATCAATCCTTGTCGCAACTTTGAAGAATTATCTATAGCTTTGAGTGGGTGGGTGGGGGGGGCGGAACCATGAAGTTCGATGCAGTGACGCAAAACCGCTCTTTTTCAAAACTCCGCGACAGCTTTCACAACATGATTTCTTAAAACACTGGTGACACCAAGCAGTCCAGTATGCAATAACTTTAAGCAGAACCCAACAAGGTATAGTGAAAATGCTGCATGTTGGCCAATTTGCAGTTTCTATGACATGGCAAGACTTTTCAAAGTTTTGCCTCGGTTAAAAGACATGGGAATGGCGACATAAACTAAACTATGGATTCAGAATAGTAAATTGGTCAAACGCCACTTCTAACAACGAATGGCGTTTAAGAGGAGAAAACTAAGGATGCCTAATTTAATAGCAGTAGAGGAAACAGCAAAATTAGATTTGAACTTACCCTCTTGAACGAATTTCAAGTAATCATAGCATTCATCTGTCGTGGGAACTCGAACCCATTTCTGAATGGCCTTGTGCTCCACTTGCACCAGCATCCTTTGAAATAAAGAAGTACAAAGCTTAGGCTTCGACAACAAATGATAAAGATTTCTTTAAAAAATTGTCACTTCCAGTATGACTTGAATAGGTTAGCTGGGGTTCTCTAATCCAAGCATAGTGCTAACTAGCTAGCTGCACGTTTCCCGGCTAGCAGCAATGTTAGCAATACCACATTAACCTACTTCTGAATTTTATGCACCCATAACACAACATTTAGAGCCATACAGCCAGGCAACGGTTTCATTGTGTATAAATGACTACTCTCTACCGAAAATAGCAATAGAATTTAAACTTACTTGTTGCCTTGATATGAGCAGAAGGCAAGACTTGCACCTGCTCGGGTTGTCGGGATAAACTAGGCTATCTGTTAAGGTCCATGTAAAATGGACGATAAAATTTGACATATCCATCGAAGTTACGAAGTAAGACTATATTTTCACAAAAATACTAGTGTAACCACGCTCAGTCACACTCGGTCACTGGCGGGTTCAAAACCCCTCGACTCTGCGTTGTGTTGATGGTAAAATAATGAAGTCGGGAATCTGAAGTGTGGGGTTTTTTTGCTGTTTATTGTGACCTGGCAACAGGGAAACGTTCTGGTCATCAATGGCTCTGGTATGTCATGCACAGCACACCCTTACGTGCCTCTCAGGAACTGACAGGGCATATTCTTATATAACAATACATTATTAAAACATGAAAAAAAATACAAAATATGTACCTGGCAACAGGGAAACGTTCTGGTCATCAATGGCTCTGGTATGTCATGCACAGCACACTATAAACAGAGTAGCATGTTCAATTCAGCTAATGTTCGCTTGACAGCTAGCTTAGGGAGATTCCCAAACTCTTCAGAAACATGTTTAAGCGAGCAATGTAAAACATACGCCACACACTCCACATCCTAATAGCCCACACTCCACACACACTCGCAAAACAACAATGGCTCATCACACAAATGAAAATCTGTTCACCCCTGCTGTGCTCCCCAACCTACCTCTTACGTGCCTCTCAGGAACTGACAGTGCCGCACCGATCCCAGTGGCGCACTATAGCTCCTGAGAGGGCGCTATTGAGCCATTAACAACAAAATAAATGAAAACCAAATTACCGCAAGTGGAATTATTTACCACATATATACTGTTACACACGCACAGGAAACTCTGAGTTCAAACAAGGAATTTCCAAAATAAAAGTCCTGAGGCTCAAACTTTGTCTGTTGAGTCTATTTTTAGATTTTCAAAGAAACAAAAAAAACATTGACAAAGAAAGATGAAAAGTAAAAAATTAAGTGTGAAGAAAAAACAGAATCAAGGTAGGACACAAAAACGAGACAGAACAGTGTAAATGTGTTCTGATATCTGGAAGTTCACCTTTACACTGTAAAAAGTATGTAACATTTAAAATGACACCTTTTTTAATTGCATTGTTGTACTTTAACATGATAGTTTTGTGAACTGTTCTTTTTTTTATTGTTGCTTAAAACACCACTTAATAAAACATCTATATTAGTGTGAGGATCAGATCTAGTTTGCCGCCGTCAGAAATCCACCTGAGGAGACGGGGGATCAGAGTCAGATCTTGGGGTGAAATCAAGCTCCCTCCTCTTCCTCTCAACAGCAACACGTTCTTTGAGGTGAAGTCTATCTCCAACCAAGTGTGGAAGTTCCAGCGGTATCAGCTGATCATGACCTTCCACGACCGTCCCATCCTGCCTCCGCCTCTCATCGTCTTCCCCCACATCTACATCGTCCTGAGGAGGCTGTGCTGCCGCTGCCGACGGAGGCCTGAGGGAGATCAGGACGACCGTGAAAGACGGCTCCGTAAGATCAGCTTCCCTGTGTGACAGCAGCATCCACACTGCTTGTGTCCTCAGAGTCTGTAAAACATGAACATTAAAAACTGTTTGCATCTTCAGAGCTGGTGCTGAGCGCAGACGAGCTGAAGAGTCTGCACGAGTTCGAGGAGCAGTGTGTGGAGGAATATTTCAGGGAGAAAGACGACGAGAAACAGTCATCCAACAACGAGAGAATCAGAGTGACATCTGAGAGGTCAGAAGAGAGACAAGTTCTCGTTCAGCTTCCTCCTTCTCCCTTGTTAAGTGCTGTCTCATAATTGCCACGTGTCAAATGTACTTTTAAAAGAGTCATCATGGTCTGATTATCCATGTAGCATGAAACTGAACATGTCAATGAGCACATTTTTTGCAGATTATATGATAACAGTATAACAAAGATCTGGTTGATGGGGGAATCAAGTTGAACCGTTGTCCTCGTCCGTGCTTCAGGGTGGAGAACATGTTCATGCGTCTGGAGGAGGTGAATGAGAGGGAGCATTCAATGAAGGCGTCCCTGCAGACAGTCGATCTCCGCCTGGCTCAGCTGGAGGAGTTCTCCAGCCGGATGATGAACGCTCTGGAGAAGCTTGCTGGCATCGACCGGACTGAGCTGGTCCGCACTCACTCCAGAGGGTCGTCCATCTGTGAACCGGCATCTCTGCTGCGACACAGCAGCATCAACAGCGCTGACGGGTACAGCCTGTGCCGATACGAGCTGGAGCACGATGACAAGATCTCTGTGTCTGGAGACACCGACGGAACTGACAGGAGAGTCCAGCTGAGCCCAGAGAGACGAGAAGGAAACACAACAGGTAGGATGATACTTTGATGAGTTGTTATGTGTGGTTGGCGTCAGGAAATAATTTAGATGGTTAAAAAATGTGCGTCAGACTGACTGGTTAAAAGTTTTGGATGATGTAAAGGAAAAAACATTAGCAGCAGACGGTGAAACCAGATGGCAGATGAGTAGAAGCACCAAACGTTGGCTGGAGTTTTTTCCCTCAGGTGGATGGATCCCTCTACACGGCTGCTCTGACCGTCTGTAGTCCATGACTCTGGACAAAAGCTTCCACCCAGTGAATGAATTTGAATGCATCACATGTTAAACAAAACAGAGAGGTCCTCAAATCGCTCTTCCAGATGCTTGAGTTGGCTATTTTGAACTGATGTTAACTTCCTGTTTTTAGGTGAGATGGTGAAGGAGTTCGGGTCGACTCTGGAGGTGAAAGGACTAAAGGAGAGGACACAGTCTTTGTCCAACATTGACATCCGGATCTCCCCCTGTGACCCTGACCACAGGCCCTCAGACGCCAGCGCTGCTTCGCCTCAGTCTGACAGAAGAGAAACGAATGTGGAGAAACCAGCGGAGAAAACTCGACTGGAGGCGGCGGTGTCCTTCCCTTTGGAGAAGTCAAAAATCACACAGTATTCATCTTCTCCGACCTTAAGCGACTCCCCATCCTCCAACAGGAAGTCCATCAGCAGCACTATTCTCAGCTCTGCCCATGAGGACCAGGACTGGTGGACCAGTGTGACCCGCCTGAGCTCACAGCAGGTCTCCGTATCTCCATGCATGCCTCACTGGGGAGACCAACCCTCCTCTGAAATGTCAGTGGAGAAGAGTAAAAGTGATGAAACCAAACAGGAAGTGGAGGAGAGAAAGTCTGGGCCATCAGACGGGCAACACGAGGGTCGCAGTGGTAACGGAGGAACAGAGGAGCCATCGGAGGAAGACAGGATGTTTCCGACGCTGCGCTCCAAAAGTCTGAATGCCAACCCACGAAAGAAGAGATCGTCAAAAACGGAGAGTGAGAAGCTGCCTCGCTCAGCCTGCAGCGTCAAAGACCTGGTGTCCACCTTCAGCAGGTTCACGGAGGGGGACGAGTCCAGGAGCAGGTCCAGAGACTCTGACTGCTGATCCAGATGGACTGAGGTGAGTCTGAGCTGTCTGCGTTTCAGGCCCTCGTAGAGGCGTTGAAGCAGCCGCAGTAAAACACGAGTGTGAAACGAGTGAAACCAGTGTGATGGTTCCTCTGGTTGTGATGAAGCTCCGCATGGTCCACAGCGACCACAGAAGCTCCTGAAGAGAAGCGGCTCCTGTGGTGGTGAGATCGTCCGTTAGTGCTGCAGGGAAACATCCCCATGGATGAATGTTAGTTATTTCTGATTTTGTGGCAGAGTCGGAGCTGCTGCTCAGGTTCAGTAGCTCCAGGAAATGAATGGATGAATGGATGTTTGTTGAGCCGTTTAAAAGCAACACAGAGACTTTAAGTACACGACATGATTTCAAAGAATTTCACTTCGCTGTTTGTTCTTTCAGATCAAAACGGCGCTGAGACGTTTTCCATCTTTTTCCAACGGCTGAGATCTCGATGTTCAACCAGAGTTTATGGAAACTTCTTCAGACTGTGAGGAGCCGATGGAGGTGAAAGGGAAAAATAAAGTCCCTGTGTGAATTATGATCGAGGGTTAGTAAGAAATAAAAAACATCTACAATTTATCTGGAAAATACTATAAAGTCTAAAAGTAATTAAAGTAATTTCAGAAAGGTTTGAGAAAAACATCTATCGTCATCTGACATCTGACATCTATCAGATTTAAATAGAATCTGTAGAAAGTTTCTGTAAAGATCAAACATCAGTACACACACACACACACACACACACACACACACACACACACACCTGCCTCCATCACTTTTGCTGCATTGACTGACTTTCATTTCACTTACATGTTTATAAAAAGACGATGCTGTGACCTTAAATGACCTTCAGTGTGTGAAATTTGTGACCTCAAACTTCGTGAATGTGCAACAAAAAAACACTTTCCTGATAAATGATCATATTTTTATAAGAACGCTGTTTAAAAAAAGCTCCAATAAAAGTTTTCCTCCTGAAAATTGTAAAGGACTTTGTTTGTCTTTGTTAGCCCCGAGTCTCGCCTGTCAGACAGCGGAGCAGTGTGTGTGCGTGTGTGTGTGTGTGTGTGTGTGTGTGTGTGTTTGTGTGTGTGTGTGTGTGTGTGTGCTCCCATGAAACAAGCTGAACTCTGACAGTAAAACTCCTCATTCATTTGTTCTTTGTTTTTCTTCTTTACCTTCTTTTACACCAGAAAACCTGAAGTTCCTGCAGTGGAAACAGACGACAAGAGAAAAAACACAGAACAGAAAAAAATGTTTTTGACCTTTAATTTATTCAATAAGTAACTTCCACTGCAGCTACAGTTTCTGCTCCTGCATGAACATCAGACACAAAGACAGAGCAGAACTTTCATGCAGCGACTTCCAATCAGATTACAGGAAAAAAGGCGCTTCAATATAGATAATATTTTTTAAAAAGCAGAGTTTGTTGAAGTGGAATTCAGTGTGAATCCAAAAGCTGCTGCACATCTAAACTCCTCAGAGCCAGAGAATCTTCCTGTTTCTTCAGTATCAGAGTAATCCAGTATTAAAGTAATCCAGTGACAGTCGAGTAGAAACAGAATGACTGAATGTGAACGCACAAAAAACTACAAACTGTAAAGAAACAGCAGCAGCTGCAGGAAGTGACATCACAACATGGGAGGAGCTTTTACAGGCTGTTTACAGGCCGATGACCTGGAGTGTTTCTGTCCTCATGTTGGTGTTAGCATGTTAGCATGTTAGCATCTGTCAGATTAGTCAAATTTCACACTGAACCGATAAAATGCAGCAGAAGGAAAAACCTTTTCTACTTTAAAAAGATGGGATTTAAAGTCGACTGACCAACTGACAGACAGACAGACAGACAGACAGACAGACAGACTGACAGACTGACAGACTGACAGACTGACAGACAGACTGACAGACTGACAGACAGACAGACAGACAGACAGACAGACAGGAGCTCAGTGTGTCTGTAGTTTCTGATAGCAGTGAGGACTGAAACCACAGAGACTGATGGATCCTTGCAGAGCTGCAGCTTCAGAACCACCTACAGATCTGATCTGAGTGCAGCTCATCGGACTGATCGAGAGGCTCCGCCTGCCTCACACACACACACACACACACTCACACACACACACACACACACACACACACACACACACACACACACACACACAGGGGTCAAAGTTCAAGGTTTGGTCCAGGTTAAGTGCTGCAGAGGAGCTGTTCTTCCTGCTCTTATTTCTCTGCCTTCATCTTGTTGTCGTATGTCCCGGCGTTCTTGTACGCCCCCACGTAGCCCGTGTTCTCCACCAGCTCCTCGCGGCCCCCCCGACCTCGGCCCTTGCCGCTCTCATCGAAGCGCTCTTTGTGTGATCCGGTGTACCGAGAAGTGTCGGTCAGGCGGTCCACCGCCGCCGTCTTTGCCACTTTCTGATAGAACACACAGGGGACAGGAAACACACGAGATCATGTCAAGCCCCGAGGTACTGTAGCTGGCTCCATACTGCCCCCAGCTGGTGAGAGAGGGGACTCCAGCTGAGAGCAGAACCAACTGTTCAACACACAAAGAGGTTGAATTACATTTAAACTGACTCACAACTTTAAGGACTTTAAAACTTTTGATTCCTTCCAGGAAAATATTTTACAGAAGAATTAAAAAAACATGCACACATGTTCAAATCTAAGTAGTTACTGTCTGTGTTGTGGTGCATGCTGGGATACCTGACACACATCATGCAGCCGTCAGACTGTAAAACAGACGATGTATGAACTCAAAGCACTGGAACAGAACGACGGTTCGTACTGACTGAAGTGTGTATATGAGTCACATGTTGACTGAAGAGTGTTTATAATAAAGTGAAGAGGATCCAAACGGCCTCGCTTGGCTCGCTCGCCGATGACCTCACTGTTTTATTAACGAGCGTGTGTGAACGGACGCCAAACATTCACAGACAGCTGGAATCATCAGCAGAGCGCGAGGCGGCTCCGGACCTGCAGCCGATGATGTCACAGCGAGCTCACAGATCATCATCATGTCCCATCATGTTTTTATGAAGCTGCTGAGGCTCTTCACACACACACACACACACACACACACGCACACACACACACACACACACACACACACACACACACACACACACAGACACACACACACACACACTGAGAGACCACAGCTGA
>JAUZTA010000001.1:29878225-29891910 GCA_034780835.1 Ctenochaetus striatus
ACATAGAGCGCAATGACATTACAAATACTGGAACTTAATTACAATAGAAAAACAGACTACAGACCCACAGGTTACACTGGTGAAAGCTGGCGTCATCCGTGCTAGGAAATACTTAAGGGAACATTGTTTTTTTTCTGTATATGTTTACATTGTTCATCAATGTCAGGAGATAGTTGAATAGAGGGGACTTTGATTTAACACATGTATCAACTTGATTCACTGCCTGATTTTTACTGTCAAGCGGTGAGTGCAGTTATGTTCTGGCCTGCCTGCATGAGAGAAAGAAGGCATATACTGCGACTGGGTGGCGGCGTGGACCAAGCGCAAGCGGTTCGTGTCCGGGGCGAGTTGGCGCCGGCTCCGATGGGCAGCGGGGTGCGAGGGCCCGTCCAACGCTGCTCGCAGCTTTAATTATTATTATTATTATTATTATTATTATTATTATTATTATTGTCATTATTATTATTATTATTATTATTGTTATTATTATCATCATTATTATTGATAACTGATCCGTCCCTCCTCGTGAGCCTGGACAGAGTCAGAGTTGAACTTTCTGCTTCGTGTTGCAGCTCGAGGCGCCTCACAGTTTGAATTTGGTGTAAAATCAGGAAAAGCGACATTTCGCACATTTTCATTGCAGCCGAATCGTGAACGGACTCTTCTTCTCTCTTTCCATCAGAGTCTCGGACCGTTTTTCTGTTTCCGGTGATAAAAGAATCCGCTGGAATCATCTGAAGGTTTTTCTAACGCTGAGAAAAGAACCAACATTTCTCTGCTTTACCTCCAAAAAGTTTTCTGTGCAGCGATAGTGGATTCAGTCCAGGAGGTGTGTGTGTGTGTGTGTGTGAGTGTGTGTGTGTGTGTGTGCCCGCCCACTCCCTCCTGCTATATAACCACAGTTTGACAGTTCAGAGTTTACTGAGCAGGAGGAATCAGCCCGACTCCCTGCAGCTTGCAGCGCCTCTCTCCGCCTCTCGGCTCCGGAGCAGAAATCAAACCTGTGACTTTCTCTGCAAACTTCTTCCTTCTGCGCGTTTCTGCGGGTTTATGACTCCTCTCTCACCTGAGGACCTCACGCTTCTTCTCTCTCTCCAAACTGGATTCTCGGAGCTCCTCGCCATGTCTGTCCGGGCTTAGATTCTCGATGGAGCTCTCCAACCTGTACGAGGTCGCGCCCCGGCCCCTGATGAGCACCGTCAACCACGGCCAGCAGCCCCCCTCCGGCTACAGAGACCCGGCAGACCTCGGCGGTGAGATCGGAGACAACGAGACCTCCATCGACCTGAGCGCCTACATCGACCCGGCGGCTTTCAACGACGACTTCCTGGCGGACCTGTTCCACCACAGCTCCCGGCAGGACAAGCTGAAGATCATGAACGGGGAGTACGACTCGGTGCAGTGCGGCCCGGGGCCCCAGCAGCTCTACATGTCCAACTACATGGAGTCCAAGCTGGAGCCGCTCTACGAGCACAACCCGCCGCGCATCCGGCCGGTGGCCATCAAGCAGGAGCCCCGGGACGACGACGACATGAACCCGGGCATGCCCCCCACCTACCACCCGCACCCGCATTCCCAGCAGTACTCGCAGCACTCGCAGCACGGCCAGCAGCAGCCGCACCTCCAGTACCAGATTGCGCACTGCGCGCAGACCACCATGCACCTTCAGCCGGGCCACCCGACCCCTCCGCCGACCCCGGTGCCCAGCCCGCACCAGCACCAGCACCAGCACCAGCACCAGCACCACCACCAACACCCGCACCCGCACCCGCACCCGCAGCAGGGCGGCCTGAAGATCCTGGAGCAGCAGCGGGGAGGCGGCAAACACAAGAAGCACATCGACAAGAGCAGCCCGGAGTACCGGCTGCGGCGTGAGCGCAACAACGTGGCCGTGCGCAAGAGCAGGGACAAGGCCAAGATGCGCAACATGGAGACGCAGCAGAAGGTGGTGGAGCTGACGGCGGACAACGAGAGACTGAGGCGGAGGGTGGAGCACCTGACCCGCGAGCTGGACACGTTACGGGGCATCTTCAGACAGCTGCCCGACGGATCCTTCAAACCCATGGGCAGCTGAGAGACTACTGAGCCGGACTGGAGCCGGACTGGAGCCAGACTGGAACCAGACTGGAGCCAGACTGGAACCAGACTGGAGCCAGACTGGAACCGGACTGGAACCAGACTGGAGCCAGACTGGAACCGGACTGGAACCAGACTGGTCCTCTGCTGGATTTATACACGAACGGTTCTCCATCTCTTCCTGCGCACGGACGGACTGAAGGCTGTGAGGAGACTGAGGCAGCTGAGGCGTTCACTGCAAAATGATCCAAACAAATCATTTTGTCTTCTACTGAGTCCAAAAAACTCTTATTACCATTTTAGAAAAACGTGAAAAATCAGCAAACATTCTCCCTGAAAGTGACCAAAAGTCCAACAGACTCTGAACTTTTAAGAGTTTTCACATGAAAGTAGAAAAGTTTGGGGCCAAACTGAGGCAGCTGAATGTGTTCACTGACTCCTGGCAGCAGATTTTCCAGATTAAAAAACGGACTGCGAACCTCCTCTGAAACTTTAAACTCATTTTACTGGAACCAGGTGGAATCACTTCGCCCTCATCTCATTGGCTGATCACCTTTCACCCGTTCTGAGAAAAGCAGCCTCCTGTGGACTTCAGAGACAAAACGACTTGTTCAGACTCTCGTGTTTTTGTTGTTGCAGTGTTCATGTGCCTTTTGAAAACTTTTGTTTAAAGCCGATAAGCTGGTTGCCCCTGCAGACACACAGGACTGGTTGTTTCGTGCCTTATTTTCCTACAGACTGTGTGCATGACACACTCAACTCACATATCAGAGCAGCTAAGGTAGGGCATGGTGGGGGTGCTCCCGAATCAGCCTGTTGTGCATGTTTTTTCTTATGATTTTGGTTTGTTTTATACAAGTTACCATCTCCATATCTCCTCCTGATGAGCTAGATTTGTCTTATAGAGCTATAAAGCATAGAGGCTGAACTCTACGTGTATGCATGTATGTTTATTTTCTTGCTGCAGAGACGATGATGCATCCTTTTCTTTTCTTCCCTCCACATGAAGAGGTGCAGAGCCGTCGGCGCGCTCTGACGGTACGGGTGCTGATGTGGACAAAAATGTAAAAATGAGCTTTTTTCTGTCTGATGATGCGAACTTTGACCCACCTGGGTGAAAATGTTCTGAAACCTGTTTGATCTCAGTCTGCAGCTGCTTTTCTTTGCAACGTTTCATTGGCTGAGACGAGACTGTGAACTCTGACCCCACGCTGATCCTGTCAGATCAAAACCTTGTATCTCCACTTTGAGACGATTTTGTTTTTTAATGCTTCTGAACAGTGTGAGGGGGGAGAGCTGCAGAGCGCTCACAGAAATCATCTCAAAGGTTTGAACATGACCCCCCCGCCCCCCCCGCCCCCCCCAGAACGAGGCCGGTTTTCCTCTGAGTTCCCGAAAAGCTGATGATGTTTTTTTTGTTTGTTTGGTCTGAAAGATAAGAGCGGGGGTGCTGCTCTGCTCCTGGTGATTCAAAGCCAAAGTTAAAAAAAGTGGGACTGAAACTGCTTCATCACACCACCGTCCGGTGAAAACCAGGTATCTGCAGACCTGTTGGGACCTGTTGTTTGAAGCTCATGATGATGCATTTTTAATACGACTGGAAAAGTTCTGTGAAAGCACTGCAGACTGGGGGGTGTGTGGTGTTTCTGCAGGACGGCAGCCTCCTCAGTGTGGAGTCCGACCCGTGGGGGCTGATGGGAAAACAGACGTGTGCTCAAACAGCTGATTTAGAGAAAAACAAAGAAAACAAAATGTGAAGAGGGTTTCTATGCAGCGCGTCTCTTTTCCACTGTCGAATCATCTCACACACACACACACACACACACACAGTGCCTTCTGGTCCTTGGAGATGACCTTTGACCTCTTGCTGATCGTCTGTCAGACACATGTGGGCGATGATGATTCTGTCAGTGAGGAAAAAGGAAGCACTTTTTTTTACAAACTGATGTTAAAAACCAACGTTTGTCTCAAAGTTAACGTCTCAATTGTAAAATAAGCCTATCTATAAATATATAAATATATATAAATATATATATGAACTACCAAAACAATCTGAATTATTATAATAAAAGAGCTTGTTTTATCAGATCTGTCCTGAGTTCCTTGTTTTTATTCAACTTCTTGTCCTTTGGTTCCTTTTTTTATGTCACTTGTTTTTCTTGAACAGCCTGTTTTCACTGTCACATCTGGCTCCAGCACATCTGGAGGCTGATTAAACTGCTACACCTTGATTGCATTAAACAGATCTCCTGCAGCCAGTAGGGGGCGCTCACAGGACTAACAGCCACATATATAAAGTCAGTCTGTAGTTTTGAACCGTCGAACTTGAAGTTTTACTCACAAACATGATTCAAAAGTTCATGTTTCAGTCGAGAAATCAGCAGAAAATCAAGTGAGTTTAAAGAACCTGAAGTTTCTCTGATTCTGATGAAGCTGCTGGAAGTCAAAGAGTTCATCAGAAATCTGATCTGATATTTTCACATCGTTCCTTCTGTCCAACAGCAGCTCAGTGAAAGTGAAGTCTCACATATTTAAATGTGTTTGGCTGCTGAGGAGCTGCGTCACTGAGCTCCGTGAGTTTGATCTCCTGTAATGTCAGTGAGTCTGGGGTTTTACAGCCGTGTCGTCTGTAATATGAGTGAAGATTCAGTCTGCGACACACAATGTGGCTGCAGGTGACTTAGGAGGGTGGGTTGTGGTTAAAAAGGGGGGGCTTCTGATCCAGATGTTTACTCTGAATGTGTGCAACTCCTCCTCCATCACATACACACACACACACACACACACACACACACACACACAGAATGAAAAAGATGCAAATAGCTTGAACACAAAGAGAATCGACGTCTTCGACTTGGAACGACTTGATTTCTGCCTCAAACTCAAAGATGAAACATGATGTTAGAAGACAGTGCAGTGTGTGTGTGTGCGTGTGTGTGTGTGTGTGTGTGTGTGTGTGTGTGTGTGAGAACTTCCAAGGCTTCGTCTCCTCCAACATCAAACTGCCAAACCGGGTTCAGGAGGACATGGGAGCGGTTTGAGATGCAGGCGTGTCCGGGCACCGCGGCCAGATGTGCTGGTCCCATCTGCAGCTGGAGGAGTTTCCAGCGTCGGTGATGGAGATGAAAAGTCCGCAGCACTCTCTCACATGTGTCGTGAAGTTTAGGTGAGCTTCATCAGAGCCTCAGAGTCTGAGTTTGTTCCAAACCCACTTTGATAGGATGTGAAGTTGAACCTGAATGAATGTTAGAATGTTTGAAAGACGAAGTTTGCAGCAGATCAGCACACACACACACACAGAACGTTGAACTTTCAGGACCTGAAGCCAAACTTTCAGGACCTTTGACTCGTTGGTCCTAATTGAGACTCGAAAGCTGAGACTTTCGTGTCACCTGTTAAACAATAATGTGAAAATAACGTGAGTTTGTGAAGTTATTGAAGCTCAAAAGGCTTTTTAAAATCTCAGAGATTCTTTCTGATGATATAAATCTCTGAAATCAGCTTCGAGTTGAGCTGAATGTGTCATCAGCTGATCAATCACTCAGATTCATCCACTGATCACCAAATCCAAAAACTCCCAAAACTCCAGCCTGTCTGTGGAGAGGAAAAGTAAAAATGCAGATTTATGGCCGTTTTCTGCTGAAAATGATGAGAGAAGGTTTGAGGCACGACGTGTTTTTAGGTAACAGGAGGTGAACACGGGGGGGGGGAGAACTGACCTCAGAGCTGAGAGGCAGATCAATAACTGGTCGACAGGGTCAAAGTGTTTTCAAGGATCATTTCTGGAAATAAAACCGGATCATCACATGTTTGGATCTCAGACGTCATCAAACTTTGGTCGACAGGGAAGAAAAGTGAAAGTTCATCACGTTCTGATCCCACGAATCCCTGCAGCTCAGAGATGATGACGACTGACTGGTGGTTATCAAAGTTATTGATTAACCAGCAGGCCGATCGTTGGGGCTCTGAACTCCTCATCTCTGCTGTGGAGCAGTTTGTTCTCTGGACGGAGAAACCCTGAAACGTCTCACGAGCTTCGTTTGAGTCGTACTGAGGCTTCGACAGCAGCTGGACCTCTTCAGATAACTTCAGCTATAAAAACAGAATTATTTGTTTTGTATTTATGCGTTTCGCTGCTGCCAACATCTCGAGGAGAAGAGCGGAGAAGCAACACAACAGAAACTGTCGGATGAGTTTTGAAACTAGCTGTATTAGAAACAGGTGAAACGGCCTGAACAACAGCCTGAGCGACAGGCTGAGATGAAGAATGATTTGCAGCGTTCTTATTCAGGAATGCGGAGAACAATTGTAAAAAATGAGCTGAGATCGTCGAAAACGAGACGAGTAAAGAACAGCAAGAAGAAGCCAAGCAGGAGAATGAGAATGTAAACAAGAAGCAGGTTGATAGAAACATGCAGCTGGCAGAGAGTCGGGTGATGACTTCCAGATGTTGCTGACTGACTGACTGAAATGTGACTGATTCAGCATGAAATATGCGCCTGTAAACATTCAAGATGTGAACGCATCACCATAACAGAACAATATAACCTACAGGAATGTTGACAGGGTGGAACATGTCCTCAAGGTCAGATTAAAATAAATGTTTGCACATTTGAGTGGACGCATCTCGAAAGTCCAAGAGGCTCATTACAGAAAAATGCCCCGACTGTTTGTCCCGACCTCAAGTGTCCAAGACGAGAAAAATCTGAAATTCCTTCATTCAAGAAATCAGTTACTTCTTGTCTCTGCAGTGCTCCATAAGAAACCCTTAAACTGTAAACTCGACCTTCCGTCTGCACTTTTTTCTCTCACGTATTTACAACGAACACGAGCCTGCATGTATCCATGACGACAGCTGTCCCGCATCACTCAGCTAGCTAGCTAGCTCGCTATAACTGGACAAGAGAGACGAGAGACGAGAGAGAGGATGTTCTGTTTTTACTGTACACACATTTAATGACTAACAGGCTAACATCAGTGTTAGCGTATCCAGAAGGCTAACACTAATCATTAGCTTACCCAACAGGCTAACGTCAGTGTTAGCGTATCTAACAGGCTAACATCAGTGACTTGAGGTCATGAAATAATATTTTCTTGTCCTTTGGATAAAACTAAGCTAACAGTTTCCACCTGCCTCAGGTGTTTGTGCTAAGCTAGGCTAAACTTGTTTTTGACCTGTTTCTGTAGCTACTGGACTCATCATCGCCCTCTGCTGGTGGAGGACCTCCACACAGACGCTCAGTCCTCTGGTGCTTCTGAAGTCTGTTACTTTGGTTTGTTTTAAACGATGAACTTTCTGTGTGACTCTTGATGACCTGACGCATGAACACACACTCAGCGTCGAGTGTGTGAGGCCAACAAAGCTCCGCCCCCACCATCAACAGGAATCACATGACACTCAGACGCAGCTGACATGGAAACCGGGACCATCTCATCCATCCGCAGTCAGCTCGTCTCTGCCGGTTCGACCTGGACCGACTGAGCGCTCACAGCCGCTGTTTGACCCAACAGCCAATCAGACGCAGAGAGCGGGACTGCAGACTGCGAGCGAACTGACAACAGGTCGGTCAGCGGTCTGGAAACTCATGTGGTGGTGAAACGCAGCGTTTTAATCCCTGAAGTTTAAAATCTCACGAGCTCATTCAGGTGAGTCCAGAGCAGTGATGGAGCTTCTGGTACCTGCAGATGTGACGCCGCGGCACCAGGAGGTCATGACATCATCACGGCTCCTCCGCATGGAAGCGTTCAGAGAGTCAGAAGGTCAGAGATGTTCCAGTGATCTGCTCCATATCTCGTTGCTTCCTTCCTGTTCTTCTTCTTCTTCTCCTTCTATCCTGATTTCTCCCCTCTTTTTTTTTACCTCTCCTCTTCCTGTCTTCCTTCCCGTCTTCCTCTCCTCTTCCTGTCTTCTTTCCTCCGTCTGTCTCCATGTACGAGGAGAAGCAGACCTGTTTGGTTTCCACCTTGCTGACGTTCTGTGTGAGTTCGTCTCAGCGTTTCAGCAGAGAAGCAGGGGTTTTTTTTGTCTCAGTTAATTGTTGTTGGATCCCGGCTGATGATCCACCGACGGCACGTCAACATGTTGTGCTTTTGGCTGCAGGCGTCTCGCAGTGTGTAAAGACACACAGGTCTTTTGTTTTTGGACGGCTGGTTGGATCTGATGCTGGACCGAGACTCTTCCTGCGGATGGAAGACATTAGCCTGCTGGAACTTCTTCACTTTCTCTGGTTTTTGTTTTATTTCCACTTCACGTCCAGAGATCTTCGCTGGCTCGCTGGCTCGCCCTCTTTCTGTCTTTCTGTCTCTTGTTGAGAACAGAAACACTTCGGTGTTAATAATCCTCTGGTTTTCTCTTCAGGTCAAATGCAAACAAACTGCAAACGGCCGTCACGTTCAGGATCTTTGGAGGAACTAAAGTCACACGTTCAGTTTGTGAATCTGACAACTTTTCTGTGTCTTTTTTCAGAGAAAATGATCAGTGATCAATCAAACAGGAGAAAAAGTTTATTTATTTCAAATGAATGCAGACAGATGAAGGTTTTCTGTGTGAGAGAAGAAACAAATCTGTTTAAAAGATGAAGAGTAATAATAATAATATAATAATAAGAATTTCAGCAGCACATTTCAAAAGAAAGAGTAGAAACAGCTAAAACCAAGACATTTCAACCAAAACCTGAGCTTTAAGATAAATACTGCTGGTCAGTAAAGAGACAGAAGTGGGTTTTGAGGACAGATTTGACAGATTTGAGGAGTTTAAACAGGACAAACGTCGGCTCTTTGAGTAAAGGTCTCTCTCTGCTCTTGTTCTCCTGCTCTGGAGGAACATGTGGTTATTTTCAGATTCTTTGTTTGCAGTCTCAAAGTGCTCGTTCCATCGACGTGTTGTGTGGGGAGTGTGTCAGCGGCTCGATCCATCTATCTGCTCTGTTTGGCTATCCACTTTTTCTATTTGGCCTGTGTTTAAAGATTAACCGTCTCTTTTCATTGACTCGGAGCAGACAGAGTTGACCGAGCAGCACTTTACTCTGAAAGGCCAGGTAGTGCTTTCACTGTTTGTTCTCCGATAGAAAAGACTCAGCTGCTTCGGCTCACATGGCCTCGAGAGCGAGCTGCACCCTGAGGACCGAGGGTCACCTCAGTGAGCTCGCTGCCTCTGCTGAGTCCTGATCCCTGCAGAGCTGATGATTTCCCATCAGCCCCGGCTGTTTTCTGCTGACTGGTACATGTTAGCATGATAAGACACTGAGCTAAGATGGAGAACATGCTAACCATTAAATGTGACATCAGTGTGTTAGCATTGTCATTTTGAGCATGTTAGCATGTTGACTGTAGCATGTTAGCTCTGCTGTCAGACTCTGTGGTCACACCAGTTCTCCCACTAACAGCTGTGAGGTGGTTTCAGTCTAGTGGCCACATCTGGTATTGCAGCATGTGTGATGCACACTGACCCATCAAGACTTAAAAAAAAGATCAGAAAAGAAGCAGCTATACAACTTTATCTGAAACGAGTCTGTTAACGATCAGATGTTCATTCAGTCGCTCCACTAACATTTAAAAAGTCTTGAAGTAAACATGATGGAACAGCAGCTGACCGGGGCGAGTCAGACAGTTCGAAGGTGTGCGTCCTCGCTGTCAGGTGGATCTGTGGATGAGACAGGTGGACGAAACAGACCTGAAGATGGAGGAGCGGGATTCAGCTCCCGTGTGAAAAAAAAGGGATGATCTTCTTCTCTTTTCTTAAATATCCAGAGACAGAAACACAGACCCGTGTGTGTGTGTGTGTGTGTGTGTGTGTGAAGCCAACAGGAAGTCAGCGAGCTCGGCCACTGAGCATGCTCAGACGACGATCTGTTCCTTCTCTTCTCCTCTGCTCACCTCCAGAACTGATGGAAGTTTTCAGAAAACAGGATCAGACGCTGCTGAAGGAACCTGAACCTCACTGATGATTTTCTCCTCTTCGAGTCAGAAGAAACGCAGCATAATCTTCAACAAACAACACAAGAAAGAAGCTGAAACAAGAGACAACAATTCACAGTCTCTCAGATCTGGAGCCGGTTGTTTTTTCTCTGTAAGTGAGCAGAACTTCATCGTTCTGGTGTCACAGTATCTGCAGTTGGTGCTGCGAGGCCTCTCCTGCAGCCTGCAGCCTGGAACCGACAGCAGAGCAGCACAGAATATCTGCCTGTCCCTTTCAGTCGGACCCAGTGTGTTGGCTCTGCATGAAGCCGTGTGATCGGTGTGTTTTGGAGGCACATAGCAGGAACTGTTTTACGAGCCAGTAAAGAGGAGATTGATAGTAAAGAGCCGTCAGCTACAGTGTGCGCTCTGTTTATTTTGATGTCAGAGATTCGTCTCGCTGCGTCGTCGCCTCGACATGTCGGTGCCTCGTTCTGTGACTCAGCAGATTTCTGTTCGTGTTGCGTCTCATCGCAGAGACTTTGATCGTCACACCTTTCTGTCAGTTTGACAGCTCAGGTTTGTGAAAAAGCTGCTGTTTGTTTTCTCTCTGCCTTCAGCTGTGATTTATGAAGCTTAATTACAGTCGGCTTTGATTTCTTTGTTGGATGGTTGCAGGCGCAGCTCTGACAGACTGATGCTTGGGCTCGATCCTCTGGATGCAGAGATGCCTCGTCTCTGCCAGTCTGTGATTATTAACACAAACTGCCTGAGCTCTTCACAGGAGTCCAGAACAACAGAGGCATTGTGGGAGAGCTCTGTGTTGTATTAAAGAAGACAGGAACTCGGCTCAGGACTCTGAAACCCTTCCCAAGTTCTCAGGAACCAATAACTCGTTTCAAACTAGTCGCAAACTCAACCAGGTTGAACCATTCAAACTTAACACGTCTCAGCTGGTACAGAACGCAGGAATGTGTCATCTGTTGCTAGGACACATCTGCAGCACCGTCCAATCAAGAGCAGACAGCTCTGTAAACAGGAAGTGTCCAGAACTTCCAGAATTGACAGTTTTTGCAGAGTGAGTTTGGCTCCAGTGCTCCATATAAATCCTGCGTGTGTTGACTTCTTCACGTCAACAGAGACGCAGTCGTTCGCTCGAACAAAACCAGAAAAAAAACAGAAAAAAAAGAAAATCATCACAGCAGCCGACAGATTATATGAACGAGCAAACGAAGACACTTTATCCGTCTTCCTGTTTACTCTGCGGATGCTTCACCTCCCGGACAGACGCGTCGTCGAATCCCATGAAAATGTGCAGCAGACTCGCCCCTCGTGTCCTCGAGTGCATGTAAACAGCTGGAGCTGCACATCTGCAGCGTCTCCACTCAAACACCACATCCGTCACAGCAGAGCAAAGACAAACAGGCCGTCCAGCACTTCAGGCTTTCACCGACGCCACGATGCTTCACTGACGCTTTCAAACTGCACACAAGTGATGCTGATGATGTCACAGCACACCTGGATCCTGCACCTGAGCCGCTTCACCTGCAGTCTGCTTAACCTGAGCCGCTTCACCTGCAGTCTGCTTCACCTGAGCTGCTTCACCTGAGCCTCTTCACCTGCAGTCTGCTTCACCTGCAGTCTACTTCACCTGAGCCGCTTCACCTGAGCCGCTTCACCTGCAGTCTACTTCACCTGAGCCGCTTCACCTGCTGTGTTTTCACCTGAGCCTCTTCACCTGAGCCGCTTCACCTGAGCCGCTTCACCTGCAGTCTGCTTCACCTGAGCTGCTTCACCTGCAGTCTGCTTCACCTGAGCCGCTTCACCTGCAGTGTGCTTCACCTGAGCTGCTTCATCTGAGCTGCTTCACCTGCAGTCTGCTTCACCTGAGCCGCTTCACCTGCAGTCTGCTTCACCTGCAGTTCAAGCTTTCCCTGAGCAGCTTCACCTGCGGTGTGCTTCACCTGAGCCGCTTCACCCGAGCCGCTTCACCTGCAGTCTGCTTCACCTGAGCTGCTTCACCCGAGCCGCTTCACCTGCAGTCTGCTTCACCTGAGCTGCTTCACCTGAGCCGCTTCACCTGAGTTGCTTCACCTGAGCCGCTTCACCTGCAGTCTGCTTCATCGGTCGGACCAAAAGTAGAAAACTTTCATTTGAGTTCTGCTTCAGTTTCAAGTTGTTTTTTACATCTAAACAAAGGAAGGTAAACGTGAGGTCACATGGACTGACGGGCAACTGTGATTGGACAGTTTGGATGATGACATCCTGCCTCCTGCCAGGGACACATTCAATCTGGAAACAGTGTTCACTGTTTCAGACGCCATATTTCCTTGACACAAAGCAGCATTTGAGACGTTTTCTCCTGTTTTCTGGTGAGTCGGAGCTGTCGTCCAATCAGCAGCGGCGAGCGAGTAAACTCCTCTGGATTAGTCAGCGCGCTTGTGTAACACAGTTTCATTACACAAGAATCATTTAAATAAACGCTCTGCTCGTTCTGAACAATGAGGAAGAAGTTTCCTCTGTTTGATTTTTCACCACAGAAACTCTGATGACCCGTTTGAACTTCAGATTAACTTCACATTTAATCTGACATGGTTTCATTCAGAAGAATTTCACCCTCCATCACTTCCATCAGATTCGCATCAGTGTGAACAGGAGGAATGTACGAAAAACTGGCCCAGGGTTCACATGAAGAAAACTGTGAACTGGTCCTTTGATGATTCTAATGTGCACATTTACATCATCTGAACATTATAAGAGATGTTAGCATCATTAATAACAGACCTAAATACAAATATTCATTTGTTTCAGATATTTAAAGCAGGAGGATGAAATCAGCTGGTCAGAAGTTACTGAACAGGCCGAGACTTTAATGTGGGATCAATACTTCACTCTGATGGACGTCATGAATGCAGTGTGACCTCTGCACTCACATGGTGGCGCTCAAACGTTCGGCAGGTTTTTAAATTCAGCCAGCAAACATCATTTCATCCAGCATCACGTCGTCCTTCGTGAAGGTCACATGATCAGATTTCACTTCCTAAACCTGACGGAGAAACCTGAGTATCAAACATGGAGAGTTCAGTGGAGAACTGTGTGGTGAGACTGGAAGCTCCTGGTCAGGATGTTCTGTCAGCGGTTGATGTCAAGTAGAAAACATCCATCCATCCAACGATGGATGAATGTTCTTTTAATCTTTTTTAATTTAAATGCTGCATTTTCTCCACATTGCTCCTTTGTTGCCTCCATGTTGCCTCCACGTTGCCTCCACGTTGCCTGCGTGTTGCCTCCATGTTGCCTCCACGTTGCCTGCGTGTTGCCTCCATGTTGCCTCCACATTTCCTCTACATTGCCTCCATGTTGCCTCCACATTGCCTCCACGTTGGCTCCATGTTGTCTCCACGTTGCCTCCATGTTTCCTCCATGTTGCCTCCACGTTGCCTCGTTGTTTTCTCCAAGTTGCCTCCACGTTGCCTCCATGTTCCTTCCAGATTGCCTCCACGTTGCCTCCATGTTGCCTCCACGTTGCCTCCATGTTGCCTCCATGTTGCCTCCATGTTCCTCCGTGTTGCCTCCATGTTGCCTCCACGTTGCCTCCATGTTACATCCACATTGCCTCCACGTTGCCTCCTTGTTGCCCCCTTGTTGCCCCCATGTTCCTCCGTGTTGCCTCCACGTTGCCTCGTTGTTTTCTCCAAGTTGCCTCCACGTTG
>JAUZTA010000001.1:30185454-30201184 GCA_034780835.1 Ctenochaetus striatus
CCTTTAAAAAGCCAATAAAAGTGCACTATACACTGCTTTTGAATTCATTATTAGATTTTGAATTTACAATGCAATTAATCGCGATTAATCAGGGAAATCATGCGATTAATTACAATTAAAAGTTTTAATCGTTGCCCAGCCCTAGATTATATACATAATAATAACAGACTAGGTATCAAATATTTTTATGAAGACTACACATTATGCTTAGCATGCAATGTAGTAAACACTATTATCAG
This sequence comes from Ctenochaetus striatus, assembly GCA_034780835.1. Taxonomy (NCBI): domain Eukaryota; kingdom Metazoa; phylum Chordata; class Actinopteri; order Acanthuriformes; family Acanthuridae; genus Ctenochaetus; species Ctenochaetus striatus. The sequence continues at coordinate 30,185,694 of JAUZTA010000001.1, forward strand.
TAGTTACGCATTGAATTGCATTGCATGTGTGAAATGATTAGTAAATCTATTATAAGCATGTAGACCAGGCACTTGGAAAAAGACCTATATTAACACAGAGGCTAATGTCTTACTATGCAATATACCTTATTGTGAACACGTTATACTACTTCTGCAAAATAAACCACTATAGCATAACTTCTCTGCATTCACTTTTTCCCTGAGTCAGGCATTTTCTGCAGCCAGCATTTCCATGTTTTTGGCATGTTGCTTTGCTTGCTCAGCAAGAATCCGGCTTCTTTTTCAAAAGTACAACCTTGTCGATTGTGGAATCCGTAGAAGCATACTAGAACATGGGGAATATTCAAGAAATTCTGCATGGTTATTCTTCTGTACGTCATCTAACAATGTGCTCAAACTACTACATGTTTATATGTGCACAATGATCGCTGAACAGCCTTCACCTCTGGGTCGTCAATGAAGTCCAATTTTTGTGGGTTTGCCATCGACTGAAACGTGGCACAATAATATTCATTAATGTTTGTTTCATTTACGTGATTGTTAAGTCTACTAACAGTATATTTTGAATGTAACAGCAACATTTACTGGGTCTTTGTTAAGTCTTACCTTGATTGCAGAGAAGAAATAGCATCGGATTCAACAGCTACAGCCTGTGGTAAAATATATGAGAATGTTTGTTTTCCCCGTTGCCTTCATCCGTCTGTATACATTGCCGGTGCAGGTATGCGTCACACATGCTACTTTGACCGCCCACTTTTCGTAATATAACAGTCACTTTAGTGTCTGTTTACATAATTATTTAAAAGGCTACTTTATTTACCTACATTTGGAAGGTACTTCAGTGTTACCATGTTCATGAAAATAAAATAAGGTTACTACACTTACTTCTGCATACAACAAAAGTATTGGACAAGCACCAATTAGCAAATTATAATTGTTTTAAATTCTACTATGACATATTTGCGCAAAACATAATCAAGTCAACCATGCAACACTTTTGTAAAATGACAATCAATATATTTCCAGTAGTTGCATTTAATATGATGTATGTACAGTAGTGTTAGAAAATGTCCCACCTATACTAACCACAAGTGCCACATCACACAGCACCTATTGAACATATACTACATTTGTGATCACCTTTGACCTCAGAAAAAAACAGTGCTGGCCTTACCATGCACTTATGATATCTTTATATTCTTTTTCAGCTTCAACTCTGTGAGCACATTAAATTTGCTACAGCGCAGACAAAAATATAATTCACTGTAGATATTTAACTCTTTGGTTAAAATACACAATGATTCTGTAATATCCTTTCTACATTTTCTGATCATGATAACCAAAACTGTACTTCATGTGACACAATTGATTTCAGATTATATCATTCAATAACCTAGGTGGCTCATTTGCCCAACCATAACCTCTCCTCCTGTATACTATTGTTGGGATCTCATCATGTGAGTAGAACAAGGAAAGGCTTTCCAGATCACACCTCAGTGGGTGATCTGAACTTAGATAAAGGGCAGTAAACTCAACTTCCCAGAGTCCCCCAGATTTCACACCTAGGTGTGAAAACAGACTATAAAAGCAACCTCTGCCCCCTCTGCTCCTCTCTTCTTTTTCTCTTCTCTTGCTTCATCTCTTCTTGCCTCCTCTCCAGAGGAGCTCAGCTCTCCCCTTCAGAAGCCTTACAGGGCCGAGGACTCAGACAACTTCTCCAGCAGTCCTGCTCAATGCAGATTGCTGCTGCACTCCTCACCAAGAGCAGCGATGCGAGGGCCTGCCAAAGGATCAAACAGGAGTCAACAAGTCAAGTCAGTACCAGCGGCCAGGACACAAGGTCTGCCAGCTGAGACTTACAAGCAACAGGAGTCATAACCTAAGTTAGCCAGGAGCTGCTAGCTTGAAACAAAGGAGCAACCAGTGATCTTCAAAGATTCAGGGTTCACAGGGCCAGACCAGCCTGTAACCCATCAGAAAGCCTCACAACCTGCAGCTTATGGGACTCAACGTCATCACAAGCCTGCAGCTACATGGAATTAACACAGCAACGCACCGGAAAGGACATCTCTCCCTCCCAAGGACTGGGTAACGAAACTGGTCATAACCTAGCATAAGGCAACACTGCTAAGCAGAGAATTTTTCATGTTTCATTGTCGCAGTGATTTTATTGGATGTATTCTTGAGCTCTATGTCTAGGCACATCCAGTAACTTGCATGTGAGTAGCCTGTGTGAAACTAGCCTCCCTTCTCTTAAACTGGCACATTTTAGCTTCCATGCATTGAGCCGCACAAAGAAACCTGTAACCTCCCCCACTAGCCGTGTGGTGTTAGCCGTAATCTTACATTCGACCATCTTTGTTTCAGATTCCTTTGTTTAAGACATGCAGTCCTAACCACTTGAGTCAGTCATCTTGCCTTTGTCTGCCCATCAAACACACGCACACACGCGCACACACACACATGCACATATACATACACATACACACACGTGTAAATAGTGCATATGCTTATAATTTAGTTGTTGTGTGTTTTGTTTATTATCTGTGAAATAAATGCTTTTGACACAAGCCAGTTGTTTGTCTGTTTAACACTTTAACGACGAGCGTATCAGCGGAGATACGCTCGGAGCTTGTGTTGTTCAAATTACCATAGCTCCGCAACCGTTTGCACTAGAGAACGTGTGCTTTCCCCTCACCTTTGGTGTATTACGGTAGGCCACTGCCTTCGGGAACAATCGCTGTCCGAAAAACAGACAAATACATTAACGTCGCCATACGCAGTTCAGGCTACCGTAACTCTTCAACCGTATGTGCTAGAGAGAAAATTCAAACAACTCCCGAAACTAGAGAAGATAAGCTTTGCGTTGGGGATTGCTTCTGACTGATTCCTCCAGTATCACAAGGGCCCAAAACGCCTGTAAATGTGTGAATAGAAGTTATTATAAAAGAAATACTGAAAGCCCAGGGGTGAAAATGTTTTTTGTACATATGTATTACAGTTGATAATTCAAATTTATGCTGTGATATATTCAGTTCATGTCCATTTGCACTTTCTTTTAGACTAAAAACCTGAAAAATCCACTTCCGTTTTTTGGGGTTTTTTTCACTTTAAACTGTTATTACTTAGCCAAAACATACAGTGATGCATAAAAAACTATCAGATGTTGAAAGCTGGAGTTGTTCTGAAGAAAAGGAAGCAAAGCAGTTACTCCTAGCATGTTTTATGACACTTTTACAGCCAATATAACAAAAATAATCCAGACAGCCTATATTATGCTTAGGTGTTATTAAACCTCTTGCTACTGCTGCTGCTGCTCTCCGAGGCAGGGGGCATTAACATGTTTCTGTGTTGTGTTTTTTTTTTTTTTTTTATTGGCACACCCAAGTGAAGGCAGCGTGCACAACGTTGCGTGATGCTTAGCCAACCTGCTTGACTCCAGGGTACAGGGGGCGCTGATCCAGTCCCGGGTCCAAAACATCGCTGAGATGGATGCTCCCTCTGGCTTCTTTTTCGGTCTGGAGAAGAAGTACGCACAGAGGAAGATAATCCACGCACTTCTCTCTGTCACAGGGCAAGAACTAACTGAGCCTGGCCAGATCCGGAGCAGAGCTGTCCAGTTTTTCTCCTCCCTTTACTCATGTGAGCATGAGGAGAACAAAGAACTTGAGGAGGAGTTTTGTGAGTAATTACCTCAAGTGTCAGTCGACACCAACGCCCAGCTGAGCTGAGCACTACAGCTGGAGGAACTGGCAGCCGCCCTACGCAGTATGTAGGGCAGAAAGGCTCCAGGGATTGACGGACTCACAGTTGACTTCTCTAAAGAGTACTGGGACATCCTGGGTCCTGACCTGCTACTTGTCCTGAATGAAAGTCTGGCCGGTGGTTCCCTCCCTCTCTCCTGCCGCAGAGTTGTGGTGACCCTTCTCCTTAAGAAGGGGTACTTGCAGGAGATCAAGAACTGGCGCCCTGTGTTGTTGTTTTGCGTGGATTATAAGATTCTGTCCAAAGCTTTGGCTTCAAGACTGAGAGGAGCCATGGAGCAGGTAATCCATCTGGACCAGACCTACTGCGTGCCCGGCAGGTCTATGGTAGACATCGTCTACCCAATTCGTGATGTTTTGGGGCTCTCCAGCTCATTGAACAGTAATGCTGGTCTCATTTCGTTAGACCAGGAAAAGGCTTTTGACTGGGTTGAACACAAGTTCCTCTGGAAGATGATGGAGAGGTTTGGTTTCAACTCTGGTTTCATTGTCATGATCCGTGTGCTGTATAATGACATTGAGAGTCTACTGAAGTTTAACGGCAGTCTGTGTGCTCCATTCAGAGTGCATAGAGGCGTCCGACAAGGCTGGGCCCTGTTTGGGATGCTCTATGCGCTCTCCCTCGAACCTCTCCTCTCAAAGATACACACTTGTCTTGATGGATTGTTTTTACCTGGTTTTAATAGCAACATTGTTTTATCTGCTTATGCGGATGACATAATTGTTTTAATAAAAGCTCAAAATGATGTTGATATTTTAACCAGTTTAACCGATAAATATAACAACTTGTCTGCCGCAAAAGTAAACTGGAATAAGAGTGAAGCAGTCGCTGTTGGGAATTGGCCTAACGGCCTCCCAACACTCCCTCAGAACCTGGCCTGGAAGAAGGAAGGTCTAAAATACCTTGGTGTCTTCCTAGGTAATAAAGTCATGGAAAAAAAGAATTGGGAGGGAGTAGAGGACAAGATTTGTGGGAAAATCAAGAAGTGGAAGTGGCTACTACCACAAATGTCATATAGAGGCAGAGTCTTGGTTTTAAACAATCTGTGTGCGTCGCTCCTGTGGCATCGACTGTCCTGCCTGGATCCTCCCACTGGGCTTTTAACAAGGATCCAGGAAAAAATTGTGAATTTTTTCTGGGACGGATTGCATTGGGTGCCGCAGGGGGTGTTGTTTTTACCGAGAGAGGAGGGGGGACAGGGCCTCATCCACCTGGCCAGCAGGACAGCAGCGTTCAGGCTGCAGTTCCTGCAGAGGTTCCTAACTGGTCCGACAGATCTGGTGTGGAGAGATGTGGCCAGCTGTATCTTCAGAGAGGTGAGTCACCTGGGACTGGATACTGCTCTGTTTTTAACTGATTTTAAATTTCTAAAATTAAATGGGGTGCCTCCTTTTTATCAAAGTGTTCTCAAAGTATGGACTTTTTTAAAAAGCAGCAGGGAGAAAAGAAGCTCTGACTCTCTGTTCTGGTTGCTGAAAGAGCCACTGATCTACGGAGCCAAGTTGGATGTCTCCAGCGGGGCCACGCCTGGGCTGACGGCGGCTCTACTCCGGACCGGGACCCTAGACCTGCAGCACCTGGTCCACATTGCAGGGCCGGCTCTGGCGGACTTCCAGGCCGTGAGACGGGTGCTGGGCCTCCGGTCCGGCAGGGTGGTCCAGAAACTGCTGCAGCTCTGGAGAGAAAAACTGACTGCGAGAGAGAAAAAGCTCCTCATGGAGTTCAGCGAGGGGGCGGAGCCTGACCCAACAGACCCTTTCCCTGAGATCCGGCTCAGGCCTCAGTTCGACCAGGGGGGTCCCCTGTTGAAAGAGACCACTTTCAGCCTGCACGCTGTCCACAGAAAGACCCTCTACAGGACATGTGTGCAGGTCCTAAACAAAAGGACTCTGGGAGGCAGAGCACCCTGCGCATGGACAGAAAGACTGGGAAAAGCCGTGACACACTGGAGGGTGCTCTACAAACCCCCCCTGAGGAAAAAAACAGGGGATCTACAGTGGAGAGTCCTTCATGGTGCCATCGCATCAAACTCGTTTACCTCCATCATTAACCCTGCGGTGTCCAACCAGTGCCCCTTTTGCAACATGAGGGAAACAACTTTTCATATTTTTAATGACTGTGATAGGCTTACAGCGTTCTTCACTCTTTTAACTCATGTTTTTAGTTTTTTTAACCAAACGTTTTCAACCACTAAACTTATTTATGGGGCGGGATATAACAAAGAAAATAAGAGAATGTGGCAGCTTTTAAATTTCATTGTCGGAGAAGCAAAAATGGCCATTTACATTTCCAGGAGAAATAAAATAGAAGGTCAGTCAAGTGATGATGCAGCCTCAGTGTGGCGCTGTAACCTCCGCTGCAGGCTCAGACTGGAGTTCTCTTTTTATAGACTCATAAAAGACCTAGGAAGCTTTTCAGACATCTGGGGCTATAAAAACACTCTGTGTACTGTTTTAAACAATGAGCTGGTTTTTACTGACATATTGAAAGACTAAATTTATCTAATTTATTTAAGTATGGTGATATATATATGTGTGTGTGTGTGTGTGTGTGTGCGTGTGCGTGTGCGTGTGGTGGTTTTTTTAGATAAGTTTGTATTTATGTAAAAATAAGCATCGTTTTGACAGTGACTACTGTCCCTGCAAACTGAAATAAAGTGTGGTTGTAAAAATCAAAAAAATCTTCTTCTTCTTCTTCTATCTTTGCTCCTTCATCAGCTGACCTTGAGCCCGCCTCCTCAGGGCGAACGCTGTCATCACGCAGCTGAGTGCCAGGCAGGGGAAGGAGACGCAGGCCAGCAGGAGGCGCTCCTCTCCGAACTCCCTGACCAGCGCTGGCCGCCGCCACAGAAAGTCCTGGAACAGCGCCTCCTGCTGGGCCAGCGTGCAGAGGGACAGCAGGACGTGGAAGAGCTGGTGGCCGTGGCCGACGATGTCGAAGCAGCCGGGAGAAAAGCGCTCAGGTATCGGACAAGAGAAGAAGAAGGCTGACAGCAGAAACAGCACCACCTGTTGGAAGAAGGACAGAAGACAGTCAAAGGCCACTCCAGTTTTTTTATAAACACATAAAAAAAACCCAAAAAACCCAAAACATTTATGTCATTATGTTCACATGTCATCAGCTGATTCCTTCATGTAAGTGAGAAACCTGATTTCTGTAACTGATTTAAAGAATCAGAGAAACTCCAGCTGCACGTGTCTCGCTGTGAACTTGGCCACGTTTACAAGTTTAGTTTTAATATTTCTGTAGGAATACAGTTCACACAGAGAAGCTTTCATCTAAAGCTGTAAGGTAAAATAAAATAAAACTCAAGTTTGACTGATATTTAGACTTTCAGAATCGATATTTGGTTTTAATATATGAAGAGGTGAAGACACTGATATCAAAGGTGCTTAATGTAGCATTTTAGCATCGATTAGCTTCGATCCAACCTGCTTTCTCTATAAAGATCCGTGTCATCACTGTGTGTTTTTTGTTCAGGGTCGATTTCAAGTGTTTAACTGTAAAAGTAAAAGAGTTTTTGGTTCACTGAAAGCAAATGTTCTCACAGGAGGAGATGAACTCAGCTGCTGGATGAAAACCAGGAGTCCTGAACACACCACCACATGGGACCAGTGTGTTACAATCACAGACCCATCGATAAGATTGTGTCAGATAATTTGAAACAGATTTGACCACATTTTTGTCCAAACACGAGAGTTTTGGTGAATCTGGCGCTCAGATTTTACATTTGGCACCTTGAGGTGAGAAGTTCTACCTGCAGGAAGTGCAGAGGCAGCGCAGGGTTGCTTCTCCAGCTGTAGGTGGAAAGACGATGGGCGACAGGGCTGATGTCCAGCAGGTAGGCCACGCCCATCGGCACCACCTGGCAGAGCTTCCTGCGGAGCGGGTACGGCCGCCGGAAACGAAGCTTCGCGTAACAGCAGGAGGTGCAGCAGAACCAGGCGAGCAGGGCAGCGGCCGGCAGGAAGACCTGCCAGACGTGACATCATCAGTACACCTGAACGCATCGTTCACTGAGGATGGGTGTAACGCACGTCCACAGACCTGTCCCAGCATGCTTTGCATCCAGGCGCTGTCGGAGCTGTACACCCACAGAGCGAGAGCGCAGCCATACTGGTAGACGGCCACGCCCACATAGTCCAGGAAGAACAGCGAGTAATGCGCCTGCTCCGAGTGAGACTGCAACAGGTGCGCCGCCGCGCTGCAACATGCAACCGCCTCATTAATGCTGCACTCATCAATAACTTTATACTGACAGCGATCGGGTCAGCGTGGTGTGGAGGGGGTCGCCGCCTCGTCTGAACCCAAATGTTGTCAGATTCAAAGCTGAAGATGTTTAAAATGAAACATGTGTAATGTTTTACCATCTTAGCTTAGCGTGTTAGCATGCTAACAGCAGTTAACTGGATAAACATCAGTTGATGGAAATGTCTTTAGCTTTGCACATATTTGGTGTTAAAATGATTGCACACATTGACCTGATGATGGCGCTGGATTAGAACCAGACTTATTAGAATTAATATCTGAACCACATCACATTTTATCACGTCCAATCAGAAGCTGCGAAGACCAACGTGATGCTTTTTTTTTTGGTGTTTTTAATCTTGTTTGTGGCTCACCTGCAGCTCAGGTACGTGACGGCAGAGAAAGCATAGAGGACCAGAGGCAGCGAGGAGGCGTCGACAGAAAACCCCTGACCTTCAGGACCCTGCAGCCGAAAACCCAGAATCCCCTGAGGAGGTCAAAGGTCAGACAGCAGAGGTCAGACACATGGCTTTCAATCACCTGGAGATAATCAGGACTGTAAGGTGGCGGGTACCCCTCCCTGCAGGACGAGGAACAGCATGAACCTCAGCACCACGCACACGGCGGCCAGCAGGTGGCTCCACACGTTCAGAGTCTCGTTGTGGATCTGAAAGAGGCTGAGGAGGTAACAGCGCAGCGGCAGGCCCACGGGACGGTACCCGGACAGGATGAACCGCTCCCGGAACAGAGGGGGGACGTCCACGTCTCGGACGGTGGGGGGGAGGGTGGGGAGGAGGCGATCCAGCAGGAGGAGGCACAGCGAGGGAGGGGAGAAGGACACGCGAGGCATGATGGGAGATGATCCTGAGCTCTTCTTATCGATCTGTATCCAACTGAAACCATTCAAAAAAATCTGTTCGTGGATTTACTGGTGAGATTTCAGCAACAAATTCACTACATTTCCGCCTCTGACAGGCTTCTTCTGCATAGCAACAGCAGCTGAGGCTCATGGGTATCGAAGTTTTTAGCACAATTCATCAAACTGACAGAAAAAGTGAATCTTAAGAAGCAAAGTTAAAACAAATCAAACTGGTGGTGAAATCAGAACCTGGCAGTCTGTTTACATCATCGACGAGACTCCTGAGCTTCTCTAAATGGGTGATTAAAAGAAAGTTTATTTTCAAAATTTAGTTTTTCTGCTCTCCTTAAAGACAAAAACAGAAAATCTACAGTAACAACCAGCAGTAAGAAGGTCAAAGGTCACAAACAAACCTACCAGAGTTCGTTTCCAGCAGGAGAAACTCTGCGTTCTGTTCGGTCCGGTTTGTCCGCCTTGTTTCTAATCACTGACCTGTTCACAGTTCAGCCCTGCAGACCGGCCACTGTCACATGCATGGACACACACACACACACACACACACACACACACACACACAGGTCCGATCTCCACAATGTGCTCTTGTTTCAGCTAATTCGAGCTGATTTCAGTCTGAATGAGGATTTCAGACATCATGAGACTCAGTGTGTGTGTGTGAGGTGTGTGTGAGGTGTGTGTGTGTATGTGTGCATGCATGTGTGTGTGTATGTGTGTGTGCATGCATGCATGCGGCATGTGTGTGTGTGTGTGAGTAACAGCAGTGTGTAGGTTGTGACTCTGTTTCACGCTGCAAAAATAAATTTCACTTTGTTGATCCACATTTTCTGTTTCTCTGTAATTCTGTGACTTTCACTCATTAATAAACATGGAAAAGTAAATGTTTAATCAGAAAAAATGAGAAAAAAAGATAAGAAATCTGCCCAGATTCTGTTGTCTGAGGAGTAAAAGTTGTAAAAATAGACAGAGAGAATGAAAAATGCTTGAACATGAACGTGTGAGGACGAAGAGGAGGCTGTGATCTTCCTCACAGGTCGTCTGTTCGAGTTCGAGTGGAGTCTCAGATCTCCTGTGATTGTGGCGAGCGATCCGTCATGTGTGGGTGCAGTCGGGTCGGTTTCGATGGCGGCGTGTCTTTATCAGAGGAATTCAAAGCATGTGTTTTATTATGAACACTCCTTCAGCAAACAGCGGCGCAGTTAATGACAAACCATCGCTGCTGTGAATCATCATCTGATCCAAAAGGCTGCAAACATTGTGCAAGTTATAACTTTTACTCTGCAGAGCGGAGAGGAGGTCCAGGAGTGAGACGCTCCGCCTGTGTGACGGACCTTCTGTCATGAGGCGTCCTCAAACAGGCCACCGTACAGACACACACCTCTGATTCAGACAACAACAAGAAGGTTTCTGTGGTTTCTACATCTCAGAATTAGTTAACAGGAAGTTGAAGTGGTTCAGTTAAATCTTTAAATGTCTTTTTATTTGCAGCAGAACAAAAAATTTCACACTTTACATCAAGTTTTAACTCCAGAAGTTTGAGCCAATAAAACAACAAAGAGGCAAATTATGAATTCAAAAATATTCAGTGTTGAACTGCAGATTTTCTATTTAGTACTCTTTGTTTTTCATTTCCAGCTGCTGATTCTGTTGGTTCAGGTTCAGGTTTAGCTGGTTCTGGTTCAGGTTTTGCTGGTTCTGGTTCAGGCCTGGTTGGTTTTGGCCCTGACGCAGGTGCAGCCCACGGCCACAGACTGGTATGACGCCTTGTAGCAGCGAGTCCCGGCCTGCCGGGTCAGAACCAGGACGCTCTGGTAGACGGGGACTGAGTTCAGGTTGTGTCCGTCCTTGTGTCCGGGGTTGGGACTCAGGCAGGCGCTGCTGCTGCACTCAGCCTCCCAGAGCGTGGAGGGGATCCGGTTCTTCACCGTGGACGACCTGAACAAAGAAGAACAGTCAGAACCAGAACAAAGCGTGCAGGCGCTGGAACCTTCAACAAACCTTCTGAATCACCGAGAAAACAAGAACTGAAACCAGATTCTGCAGGAGGTGGTGAGAGTGAGACACCCGGGTGAGACGGCTGCTGAGCTGAAGATCTGAGTTTTATTTCATTTCAGTTTATTTTTCAGCCATGTTTGTTTTGTTCTGGTTTCTTTAAGGAGGTAAAATCCACAACGACAAACTCAACAAACGTTCTTCATGAAACCATCGATGAGCAGGACTGTGAAGGATTTTATTGGAGTCATATTATTCTTGTCCAGTCACCTGTGTGATCATTAACCCCCCCTCACACACACACATTCATCCATTCATCCATACACCTGTGTGTGAGCCGTCACACTGACCTCCAGCTCCATGGAGACAGAGATCTGCTGTGGATGTCTCCGTTTATTTTGGACACCGAGGAGATCTCTGAGGAGAACGCCAACATGGAGTCACAAGCAGCAGCAGGAGGAGGAGAAGGAGCTTTAACCACGGAGGAGGAGGAGGAGACCCACAATGCACTGCAGCACACCTGCAGAGAGGAAGACATTTTTACTGAAATGAGGACGGATTATGATCCAAAATATCAGATTTATCAGTTGGTCCTCTTTGTTGCGTCTCTGTGGGAAAGTTACAGATTTGAGAGTCAAAATAAACCGACTCAGTGTGACAGTGAAGTCTGCAGAAGTGAAGGGATGAAATGGTGATGCCCCCCCCCCGCAGACTTAACGCTAGCTAACACACAAACTTCACTGCACTCCATGCAAACATGCATCCAAACACGCTGCTGTGATAAACTGCCGTTAGTGTGTCGTTGAAATAAACATTTTGCATTTCAGCTCAGATGAAAAGTCTGTGAAAAGTCAGAGAGGAGCCGCTGAAGACGGAGGAAGCAGGACAGTCAGCGTGTCGTTAGCTCGTATGGTTAGTGAAGTTGATGCTCACCAGCAGAATGAAGACGCTGCGTCTCAGCTTCATGTCGTCTGCGTCGTCTTCTGGAGCTTCTCTGTGCGACTGCTCTGCCTCCAGATGTATTTATGATGCTCGTGATCCTCCGATCTGATAACACAGATCTCTGAGCTGATAAGCAGACAGCGAACCGAGGCGGGAGATTCCATCTTCATCCAGAAAATGAAAGATTGATCGAGAGATTGTGAACAAGCTCTTTTGTTCTCTGATAACATCTCTGACAGACAGACTGAGAAACAGGCTGTAAGCTGGAAGTTCTTCTGTTTCACAGCCTCTTTGTTTTCAGTTGAATTCAGTGTTGCAAAATGTGTCAACAATGTGTCAAATCTAAATTTAGAAACTTTATTTTATTGCTTTTTTTTAAAAACTATATGACACAGTAAACTATTTCCTAGAAAGAGCCAATAAGGAAACCCCCATGAAGTTAACAGGCAGATATAATGTTTTATCATCTGCATAAATGTTCACTGATGTTTCTAATTTATCAACAGTGATGTGACGAAGGAGAGCGAGTCTCGGAAAAGGAAAAGGGGCCCAGAACAGAACACTGAGGGACATCTAAAATGGTTTAACAAGTGCAGCAGGTGGTTTACACCTGGCAGTGATGTCACGGTGTGTTTAAGGACACCTGAATGTCTCTATGGCAACAGAGGAGCTCAACCACAGAGAAAACACAGAGGATTTTAAAGATGGTGTTAATGATCTCAATGATGCTTTTAGTGCAAGTGATGGTTTGTAACTAAACCACAAACTGCTCTGTGAAAAGATAAAGAAGTGGCAGCAGATATTCATCTCGGCACAGATCAGAATTTGGCAGCTCGAATCAATCTGATGACATTCAGTGGTTTGTTTGGTTGCTGTCAGTCGTGTCAGATCAAACTCCTCCCACACAGACCTGATGAGTTTAACTTCTCTGATGTTGCTCATTTCACACACAAATCAGGGAATTTTCTCACCTAATCTCTCATCTCAATCTGTCTGTACTTGTTTTGCTGTGAAAACAAATCAGAAAATGTCCTCAAAATACTTTAAATCCGTTCTGCAGACACTTCACCACATCTCTTTAGTCATCAGAGTTTTTGTTCGAGTGCACACTGAGCAGCTTCCTGTCGTTGGTTTCACCTGATTTTTATTTTTATCGGATAAATGAAAACTAAAAAATGAAATGATAAAATCACACAAACACCTTTCAAAACAATAAAACTCATGTGTGTGTCTGTAAATGTGTCATGACTGAATGAACTTTGCACATTTTGCACATTTGAAATCTGAAAAAAAAAGCCAGTCAGTTGATCTTTGAGTTTCTCTTCTGAACGTCGAGAAGAACGTCCGTGATGGTCGAACCTGCTTTCAAATTTGTGTTTGAGTTGTTCAAAGTTCCACCAAGGAGACATTTCCCCTCGACTTTTCTCTTCTAATGACTCTTTTAGACCAAAAGTAGCAAATTCCACAGAAAAATATAAAAAAACACAACAAAAGAATCTTAGTTTGTGTATTAAAATGTTATTTTTCTGAACAAAATATTCACATTCATCGCTTTGTTTATTTAAAAGAGACAAAACAAACCTTTTGCTTCTTGTGCAAAAGTTTTAACTCTTCGGTGCTCGAACGATCTGCAGGGATTCACTGATGAAAAGACTGAAAGCAGCAATTTTATTTTAAAAAAAGTTAATCAGCTTTTAAAGACTAAAAATTATAACAACAATTAAAAAAACAGTAATGTTCCAAACAACACTTCTGTTATATTTTATGAAAAAAAGATATTTTTTAAAAGTTTATTTCTAACAAATAATTTTTACTTTGATAAAAAGCTAAACATTATTTTCCATAACGTCCTTGTGAAGCCCGTCTTTGGCTTCCTGCCCCCATATACGGCGCTCAGAGGGCCTCTGTGCCGTGGCCCCGCCCCTCTGTGTGACATCACAGCGGGGGCGTTGCGTGTGGTTTGTGACCGATGTGGTCGGCTGAGGTTTGTTTCTGTCACAGCCGTCAGCAACTTTGCTGTGACCTCGTTTAGGAGGAAACCAGAGACGATGAGCTGAAATCTGATAAGTCACCAGCTTTGAGGCGCCGCAGGTTCTTACCGACAGAAACATCAGCAGTTTTCAGCCGCAAACATCAGCAGAGTCCTCGGCATCAGCCTGAACACGCTCAGCAGCGACCCCCGGAGGCCGGGGAACTACACAGCAGTGCATGCAGTGATTAAAAGGAGCTCCATTTTTAGCAGCTGAAAAATGAAAGAAATTGACACATGATTGCAACAGTAATCATAATCTAAGAACATGAAGTACATGAGCACTTCAGCTTCTGGTGTTTTAACTGAATACTTTTCTACTTTTACTTTAACATGAATGCTTTTGTGTTGTAACAAGTTTAAGGTTTATTTATTACAAGCTGATTTTAAGGATGAGCAGGGCTCTGGTTCCTCTGGTTCCTCTGGTTCCTCTGGGTTCCTCTGGGTTCCTCTGGTTCCTCTGGTTTCTCTGGTTCCTCTGGGTTCCTCTGGTTCCTCTGGGTTCCTCTGGTTCCTCTGGGTTCCTCTGGTTCTTCTGGGTTCCTCTGGTTCCTCTGGGTTCCTCTGGGTTCCTCTGGTTCCTCTGGGTTCCTCTGGGTTCCTCTGGTTCCTCTGGTTCCTCTGGGCTCCTTCACATTTCTAGTCATTCAGAATTAAGGTCCTTTTATAAGTTCATTTTTTAATTGTTTTTACTTTTGTTTGTACGTCTTTTTGCATTTTTAAATGTGATCATGTTGTTGCATTAAAGATAAAATAAAAAATTAAAATGAGTGTTTTTTTAAGTCTCTTATTATTAAATAAAATTTATTATAACATTTAAAAATCTTATTTGCCCTGCTCCTGATTGTTAGCATGTAGCTTGTTAGCATTGAACTCGCCCGTTGAAAACTGCAGAAAGACTTTGGAACAAAAACGTCCCTTTGGGTTCTGAGAGGATGCGGTTGGAATAAGGTTCCTCACAGTGACTCAGTCTTTTCCAAATGAGACCAACAGAAGAATTCACACACTCGAGGCAGCTGCAGAAAGCAGCCTGCAAGTTTGCAACTGTGTGCTGTTTTTTAAACTTACATGATGGATCTTTAAAGAAATTTTGCAAAATTGAAGTCTGAGTGAAAGCTGAGGGACTCTGGCAGTGAGGAGTTTCGGCCTGATGAGTAAACGTGCAGTGTCTTTTTATACAAACTGTGTGTGTGTTCAGTGTTCTGCTGTCTGCAGGTACTAAGTTGTTTCTGCCAGTGATGACGTGTCACCTGGCCTCACCTGTGTGAGGAAAGGAAAGGAGGAGAGGAAGGAGGAGAGGAGGTGACAGGAAGCTGTCATCTTCTCTGTGAATCACACGTTTGTTCCTGGATGTCACTCAGAGTTCGTCCCTCACACAGACCACAGCAGAGGCTCCGGTGTTCAGAAACCCCCGGCTGCAGCTTCACAAGCACCCACAGCTGCTTTTCAAAGGTGTTTCCAGTCAGCAGTGTGGCAGCAGTCCTAGAAAGACCAACACCTCCCTGATCAAACAGAACGCACCTTCTCCAGGTGGAAACTCCTGGTGGTTCATAAACGTTTCTGTCTTGTGGTCGATGACACCATCTTTCCTCTGCACACATTTAAGTTGCTGCTCTTTTTTTTTTTTTGCACATTTGCTGG
>JAUZTA010000001.1:30201284-30212813 GCA_034780835.1 Ctenochaetus striatus
AGTTTATTTAAACTACATTTATTTATCACTGCTTTGACCTTTGGTGATATTTATTGGTGATATTATTTTAATGTTAATGTATTTATATATTCAGAGGTTTTATGTGGTCAATAAAAAATGAGAAAAAAGAAGTAAAGTGTTGGTTTTTTATTTTTGCTTTTAAAATATAATGTGATTTCTGTACATCATCATCATCATCATCATCATCATCATCATCATCATCGTCGTCGTCGTCGTCTCGCTCTGACTCCTTAACGACGTTGCCAGGGAAACAGACTGACACCCACACAAACACGCCGCTGTAAACAATGTACACAATCGATTATCAGTTTTTCTCAGCAAACTCCTTCATTCGTACCAGCAGGAGGTTCGTTGGATGATCGTTGGACAGGTGAGCATCCTGACCTGCGACGCAGCGAAAGACAGCCACCTGGGCTGCTTGTTGTCATAGTAACAGGGGGAAAGACTTGTTTGCTACCTTCCTTCGTCTCGAGCACAGCTCTCATTGTGCCTTTTCTTCTCACTGACCTCTCACAGGAAGGAAATACAGACAGGCAGCTTCAAACTGCTGCACAAAAGCTAACATGCTAATTTTAGTTTGCAGTCTCAGAAATGAAATTAGAGGAGTTTTGAAAGCAGGGCTGCACTTCCAAGTCTAATCTTTTGTTATTGACTTGACTTGACTTTGCCTCATCAGTGTTTGGACTGTGAGTGTTTAATCTCTGACTTCCCTCTTGTGGATGTTCTGACATGTGAAAGAAACTTAATTCAGGCTTGTCTTGATGAATATTTTAACTCATTTTATCCTCGTGGCTGTTTTGACTCAAACTCAGACTCAGACTCGGACTCGATCTCAGACTCGGGCTCAGTCACTAATCTCACCTACAACAGTCTTTGGTCTCTTCCTTTCAGTCAGCTTCCTGTTTTCAGCCTCTCCTGGTTCTGTTCTCGACTTGGTCTGCATGTCTATCAGGACTCTCTCTTAACCTGAACTGCCTCTGTGGGAAAGAGGCATGTTTGCTGATTTTACTGTACTTTCCTACAGCTGCCACTAGATGTCCCCAAACAGCCACATGAAGCAGATCAAACCCTGCTGTTGTCCTGTTTAACAGTAAAGGTACTGATGTAAACAGTCCGGTCCAACTCTGACGTGCTGTGAACACAGACTTGTCCTCTTCCTGCTCTTTTGTTCCACAGGAAGTGCGACCGTGTTTTTCTGAGGAATCAGTTTGATGAAGAAAATTCAGAAATGAAGCAGAAACGTTTCCTTTGGGTTCGGGCGCCTTTGCTGGTTTGACTGAGTTGGTTACAGTGTTGATGAGATGTTGTTAAGATGTTGAATCCTTGATGTTTACGCAATCACACACACACACACACACACACACATGAATACATCGGCACTGTTGGCATGGCAACAAAGCACAGTAAAACCCCTTTGAACCAGCTAATGATGACTGAATCTGCAGCGTCCTTCACAATGTCTGTCACATGTTTTCCTCGTTATACAGAGTTTATCTCGTTAAGAAGAGTCCTGGTGGAGGAGGAGTCCGAGCAGCCGGACAGGCCCTCAGTCCTCCTCTGTTTTCTTCTTCTATCACTCTTTTCAGAGTCTCTTCCTGTCAGTCTGCCAGTCGGAGCAGCAGCGCCGCCTGCTGGCACATCAATCTTCAGCTCATCAGCCCTCCAAAATGGCTTCTAAATAAAATTCAGCTTGTGTTGTGATCAGGCCATCAAGACACCTGGAAGCAGAGAGAAGGTGTTGCAGTTAGCACACCGCTAACACAAGCTAACTCGAACACACACACACACACACACACACACACACACAGGCCTTCCAGGCTTAGAGGGAGAGACCAGAGCTTCTCTCAGGACTCGGTTCATTAATGTTTTTACACTTTGTGTCTAAAGAATATAAAGCATGTTTTTGTTTGGTCGGGTTGAGGGAACTCAATCTTTCAGCTCCAGCATACAAAGGTATTTTTAGACAATACTGAGCGTCCAACATGGTGGCAGCAGTTTGGGAAAATCCTTTACTGTATCAAAGCAGAGCAAATCTCTGCAGCTGTGTTTCAGCATCTGCTGAAGGACTGAAACCAGAGCGTTCAGGCTGTTTTAGCAGCACATTAATGAACATGGTGTCAAAGTCGTTTGCTCAGGTATCAGAAATGTCCACAGAAATCCACATTGTTCTGGCTATAAAGTGTATTTTCATTCAAATCCTTTGAAAAGTTCTAACTGTGACAAAGACACTGACGACCAATTTCAGCCCCCTTCAGACTGAAATCTACATGTTTGTGTCTTTATATCACCGTTACATTCAGTTTTTTCCCTCCAGCTCGTCCTCACCTCCACACTGTGCTTGTCCTGAAAGACACAAAACATCACAAACTCCCATTAGTGATCATTCCCACTGTGTAAAATCCAAGTATTTTCAGTGAATGAGAGTGAAAGTAGAGAAGAGAAACGCGTCCTCACCTCCTCCTGCAGCCGCTCCTGTGAGGCGTTCAGGTGCATCTGCCGCTGCTCCTTGTCGGCGTCAGCTCGGTGCTCCTGGCGCTCTTTGGTCAGAGCTTTCTGGGCAACTTCACGCTCGTGCTCTCTCCTCTCAGCCAGGTGCTTCAGCAGTTCTGCCTCCTGACACTAGAGGGAGACAACAGAGAGATCTACAATCAGCCTCTGTGCGAGTACATGCAGTTAGTTCTGCTTTCTCAGTAGAATGACAGATTAATCTTCGTCAGATTTTACAAAACAGATTCTACTAAAACTATAAAACAACTTGTGGGGTTCCTCAGGGATCAATATTTAGACTGCTGCTTTTCCCAAAGACTTTAATGCCTCCACAATCACTGGATGGATTGTAATGAAACTTTTTACAGACATTCGTGTTCACTTCAGGTTTATTTTAATAACTTTGAGCTTTTATTCATCTCCATCATCTGGTTGATGTTTCAGTTTGCATAATACTTTGGTTTATGATCAAATACCTGCAAAACCTATAAAATTCCCATCAGCCTCAGCTGTACTTCATGTTTAGCGCTAATTAGTAAATGTTGGTACGCTAATGTTTTCTAATTAAGAAGATAAAGATGCTAATCATTGATTGTGAGGATGTTAGCATGCTGATGTTAGCATTTAGCTCAAAGCACCCCTGTGGTCTGGACTCATGGAGCTGCTCGCTCAGCTGTAGACTCAAGCCTTGTTATACGAGCAGTGAATCAAATGACTTTGTGTCATGTGACATTAATCACAATCAACCAGTGTGACTTCAAAATAATAAAAATCTGTTGGCTGCTGTTGTCCTAGTTTTCTTGAGATTTACTCCCGACACTCCACACACCTTCCTCCTCTCCTGAGCGGCGTCCAGTTTCTTCTGGATCTCCTCCAGCGAGGGTTTCTGGCGAGGCGGCGTGGTCGCCTTCAGCTCGGGGCCGCCGTCGAAGGTGGGTGGCTTGAGAATGACCTCGAAGGCCTGGCCGCTCGAACGCTTGCTCAGCTCAATCACCTCCATGTCCCGAATGTTGCACAGGTTCAAGTCCACCACGCCTGCTGAAGAAGAAGAGCAGAGACACAAAATGAGATTTTAGAGATTTTTCTCAGCAACAGGAAACTGTGCTTTTAAAAACTGATCATTTTTGTGTTTGACTCGTGTCCCTGTGGGTCCGATTTCCTCTCACATTCAGTCCAAACATAAACAGGTCAACAGTTTCTCTCCCAGTGCATGCTGGTCCTGGATTTTATTTCTGTTAAATAAAGCTGAACTGCCAGAGTTTGTTCACAGAAAAGTCTTTGCTGTTTTGACACTAAACTGAGTTACTAATCACTGACCATCATCTGCTTCACTCCTCCTCCCTTTTTAATCTGTTTGCATTCAATGATTTAAATGTTAGTAATCCCTCTGAATAAACCTGCCAACCTGAGTCATCACCTGACTCATCAGAGGACTCTTGTTTTTCAGTTTTCAGGTGATTCAGATGATTTTTCACAGCAGACTTTTTGATTTGTCGTGGCAGAAGAAGAGCAGCATCTATAATGAATCTACAGATGTTAGCAGAGTGTTGCTGACCTTCCTTCTTGTCTGCTGTGGCGTCTCTGGGTTCAGGAAGGATGCAGGAGCAGAAGAGAGACACTAGGGGGAGCTCTCGCATCTTCTCTCTGTATGCTGGAACATTCAGGAAGAAAAAGGGAAAAAATGCAGTTAGGCCATAAATGTGTATCAATGATGTTTCACAAAAGCAAGAAACAATTAAAAACAGCATCAAAATATGTGAGAAAATAATAATCAGTGATGTTTCACCTGCTAGAGTCATTTTGCTGCTGCTGCTGCTGCTGTTTGAGTTCAAAGACACTGTGGTGAGGTAGAGTCTGTTCCTGAGGACACAGAGGAGGACAATGTCAGCAGAAATAATCTCCAGTGTCAAAGGAAACCTGCAGAGGAAACATGGAGCTGAAACACTTCTCTAAGTTTACTGTTGCCCTGGGTGAGGACTGTCAGGCATTACATCACTGCAGGAGCAGGAGCAGCTCCTGCAGGAGAGGAAAGTCTGACTTCCAAAGTAAACACAGGAAACAAAAGTCCTTAAATGTAAACAGTCAAGTCATAAAAGTATAAAACAGTTCAGAATATAAAAGAGAAGAGTGAAAGGCAAACTGGAGAAACTGTCCCTTGAGCTGCAGATCCTCGCATTCTGGATTTTCTACGTAATTTTTCTTTAAACTTATTTAAGAGGAAGTTGTTTACCAGAAAGAGACATCATTTCTGAACTTGAATGCATCATTTTTGCCTGTTTCATTCAGCTCTAGTTTGATCTCTTGATGGATTTCTTTGTGTTAAACAATAAAAACTAAACTAATCTTTTGATGCAAAGAGCAAACTTTGCCTGTAATGTTGATTTATTCTTATAAAAATGAATACAGGCTTTTTTTTTGTTCAGCAGCTGTGACTTCAAGAGGCTGATAATATTCATCCAAAAACTGAATCAACAACAGACGCAGAGACACAACAGGAGTTTCAGATCAGAGGTTCAGTCCAGGAATGAACCTGCTGATGTTACGTATCATCCTGCTGCTGCACAAACACTCACAGAAGAAGAAGAAGAAGAAGAAGAAGAAGAAAGTCCACAGCAGTTTGAAACAGCTGCTGCAGCTTTTTCAGTCTGCAAACTCATTTGGTGCAGAAAATAAAAGAAAATCTCAGAAACATTAAACATGAAGTCATGAAAGTATGTCTGTGCACAGACGCCAGAGCTGCACTCTGTCATTTATTCATCAGTCAGCACGTTTCACTTTGATTGCTCTAATTTTGCAGTGACCAAAACAAAGCAAAGCATAAGAAGCCATATATTTATATTTAAGTCCCAAAGTCCAAACTGAAACTGTCTGAACCACAACAATAGATTCAGATTATAAACACCAAAAAAAAAACAGATTTTCTGCAGAAAAAGACTGAAAAACATGAATCTATCAACAAAATGTTCATCTTTTTCAAATGGATTATCCTCTAAAGGCGACTGCAAGTGTAATGTTCATCTT
Source organism: Ctenochaetus striatus (assembly GCA_034780835.1). NCBI lineage: Eukaryota > Metazoa > Chordata > Actinopteri > Acanthuriformes > Acanthuridae > Ctenochaetus > Ctenochaetus striatus. Next base: position 30,206,814 of record JAUZTA010000001.1, read on the forward strand.
TGTGTGTTGGTGTGTGTGTGTGTGTGTGTATGCAAAGACTAAGAGATGATGTCATTGTTGCCTGTAAGCGCATCACGTTCTGCGGAGAAAAGCAAGTGGAGCTCAAACACTAAACTGAGCAGAAAGATGAAGAGAAACAGAGAATAAAAGCTGCAGGAGAAACAGATGAAAGAAAAGATCAAAGTGATGAAGAGAAACTGCAGAAGGATGAAAGAAAGAAACAGAACAGACGAATGAAACCTGCTCTGCTTAAAGAGGCTGCAGCCGTCTGAGCTGCAAACATGCAGAAAGCTTAAAACTACACAATAATCACAGAGAAATAAAGGATTTAAGTGTGTGAGTGTGTGTGAGTGTGTGTGAGTGTGTGTGCAGCGTGTACTCACCCTGCAGTGTTCCTCGGTCTCTCTGTTCAGACTGAAGCTCTGCAGCTCAGCAGCATCAGCACCAAACAGCAGCCTGCTGCATGACATCACCCAGGAGTGATCTGATTGGCCGGCAGTGATACTGGGCTGTGATTGGTCCAGCAGGGCAGAGGGAGTAGGATGAGGATGAGGAGGAGGAGGAGGAGGAGGAGGAGGAAGAGAAGGGGGCTCAGAGCAGTGGAGGTTTATTTCAGAGGAATCTTTAAAACTCTTCATCAGAATCAGAGTTTTACTGGAAAATTACATTTGAAACATAAAGAGAATTTTACTCTGATTTTCACTGAAACTCAAAACGCTCAAACAAAACGCAGAAAAACTTTATTTACTGTTCAGCTGAAGTGTTGCGAAGACGGCCTGTGCAGAGGCAGATTTACAGTGAACTTCTGCTGAAATTAAAGGCATCAATGTGGCAGTTTTACACGGAAGAAGCAGCATCTCATAAAATGTTTGGTGAAAGTGAAGAAACTCGGCTCAGCGTCGCTCCACTTTCATTTTTATCCTGCATCGTTTCATTTCAGCCTCTGAATTCAGAGAGTAGTTTTGCGCTGCACACACAGCGGAGTCCTCTGTCGCTGATTGGCTGATTAGCAGCAGGTGTGAAGCGAACAGATGGAGGCAGGTGAAGGGCGGAGCTTGGTTTAAGGGAGACACACCTGCAGCCTCTCACCTGATGACGTCACAAGATGTTTGACCTCCTGACCTTTGGCCTCTCCAGCCAAACAACACACACACAGAAAAATCTGCCTGTTCACAGAAACATGCAGAACTTTTCCTTCTGTTACAAAAGACAGCGTTGGGTTTGAATGTTTCACTCGCTGCAGCGGAGACGAAATATGACGAAGATATTCGTGTCAAACTTTTGCAGTGCTGAAAAATGTTCTGATATTTGCAGCATTGAGTCACTTTCAGCAGCTTTTCTTAGCTGCTTCAAACTCTTTTGCAGCACTGACTTGTTTTTATTGCACTCTGTCCTTCATCAAACGAACAGACAGGTGATTCTGCTCTGTGTTTCACCTTTGAACCCTGTGAGGACAGAAGAAGAAGAGGACAGCACACACACTTTCTGATGCTTAGAAACAAAATAATGAAAATAAAACATAAAAGCTTCTGAAACACAAAGACGAAACAAGAACTGGATCTGGTTCGATCTGGTTTGTCGGGTCGATGTGCTACTGAGGAAATGTCAGAGCTAAATTTAAAGGCTGACAATGAGCTGTTACTCATCCTGACTGTAAGACTCTTCACACACACACACACACACACTGAGCTGTGTTTGTGTGTTAACGCCTCCATCTGTTGCTCCATTCGACGGCCAAACTCGACTGTCTGCCACGTTTTATTCAAACACATCGAACACCAGAGAACACGACTTCACACAAACCAACAATCACACGAATATGTCGGTGAAGTTACAGCTTTGGTGGAAAAATGACACTTTGCTTAGAAGCTTGTGGGGACTTTTATATTTTACTTTTCTTTCTTTAAAGCATGACTTTATTCTGAAGGTCTCACGGATCCAGTGGATTCCTGGAGATCAGGATCAGGTGGTCGAGCATCAGCTGCTGTTCTCCCTCTGTCTGTCAAACACTTTTTTGTATTTTAGAAAATATGTTTTTCATTCAGGTCACAGCTTTTCCTCAAATGTTGTGCAGCAAAATTCACTTTGAAGGTGTTTTTTTAAATAATTGAAACGACTTTGTAATGAACGTATGAGGACGACTCTTAACTGTGCAAATATCAAATGTGTCAAACCGTGACCACATGCTGCGCTCATTCAGATGCATCGTGTCACTGCAGCGCCACCTGTGGGTGAAGTAGCATCAGATGTATTCATATGACTCACAGCTCACAGCTCTGGCCTCCACAGGATGTGAAAATTCACCCACGAAAACAGTGAATGCATTAAAAAAATCAATGTCACCAGAATCAATGAAGCCTGTTTGCAAATGATTCAGATTGAAAAGAGAAAAAAAAGGTTTGTTTCACTAAAATCAGTGAATTATTGTTTTTATTGTTGAGCTTCAACCTGAAGTGTGAAGGACTACAGCTCCCATCATGCATCAGAGCAGAACACTGTTCTGACACCCTGCTCCTCCCTCCTCCCTCCTCCCTCCTCACCCTGAACCAGATGATGTAATGCAGCTGCAGTGTGTGTGTGTGTGTGTGTGTGTGTGTGTGTGTGTGTGTGTGTGTGTTTCTGGACCAGTTTCAGTCTCACAGCTTCACAGAGATGCTGAGCAGCTGCATGGTTGCGTGTGTGTGTGTGTGTGTGTGTGTGCGTGTGTGTGTGTGTGTGTGATGTGTCTGTTTTGGTCACGTTTTGCCACTGCAGTGCTTCAGGTTTGTGTGTGTGTGTGTGTGTGTTTAAGTAGTGAGGTGTGTGTGATGTTGCTGCAACAAGGAGAGAGAAACCTCCACATCTTTACTGATGATGTCACCTGCAGCCAATCAGCTGAGAGCTCCTGGTGTGTGTGTGTGTGTGTGTTTAAAGTCAAATCAGGATTCAGCAGACATGAAAACATCTGCAGAATAATGTTTTTTTGACGAGAAGCTTGCAGATTTTTTCCTGCAGGACGCAGACGATGTTCACAGTGAAGCAGAACAGAACAGAAGAGAACAGAACAGAACAGAACAGAACAGAAGAGAACAGAGATGTGACATGAACGCAGGGGGGCGGGGCTTTGGCTCTGCTGGTTTCTTTCGAGGACAAACAGCAGCAGACTAACTGGAAGCGATGACATCATCTCTGATGTCGGGACGATGATGTCACTGATGATGAGTTCACTGCAGTGAGCTCAACACAGGATGATGTCATGAAAATGTGACAGAAAAGACAGAAAGAAGTCATGAAGGTGAAGAGACAGATCGAAGAAATAGAGAGCATCTGAGGCGTGTGTGTGTGCGTGTGTGTGTGTGTGCGTGTGTGTGCATGTGTGTGTGTGTCACTCATGAAGCATTTATATCTGTCTTTCTTTAAATTTTGACACCTTCAGTTATTTGATCAGCACAGGATGTGATTGGAAACTTGAATTTAACTGTATTTCATTCTAACAAAGGCTGCAGTGCTTTGTGCCCTGGGTTGTGACTCCCAGGCAGTGTCACTCTCTGCTGCTGCAGGCTTGCTGCAGAAACACTCTGCACATTAGTTGTTGTTTTGAGCAGCAAAACTCCTGTGAAGCTCATCATCGGTCTCATAGGTTTTGAGCTGAGCTGCTGCTTGTCCTGATGTCATGCACTGCAGAGATGTAACAGGACAAAATGTCAAACTAAAGTCCAGGCTGTTGGTCAGAATGAGGAGGGGGCTCTTTGTCGGATCATGAACTGAGGAGAGGATTATGGGTCATCATGTGTTCACAAACTGCCGTCTTTCCTGAATCTTGTTGCCGAAACTAAACCAGAAAGATTCTGAATCCACGTCCACATGGTTTGTGTAAAGTAGAAGAAACAGTAGATCAGTAGAAACTGGAAGGTCACCGGTTCAACTCCTAAACATGCAGAAAGAAGCTGGATTTGCAGAGATACACTTCAGTTTTCCAACTCACATCAGAGAGAACTTTTTCTTGTGTCGTAAAGTTCTGTTTTTATCGGTTTCATTTAATAAATCATGAGAGGGATCGATACTTCTCCATCTTACATAAATAATAACCCCAATAAGATCAATACAGTGACATCTGCAGACATGAATCTGGGTAAAAGAGCTCTGGTAGCAGATCTGGAGTCAGTTTTCCTTCCTCATGAGGAGGAGCTCTGAGCCTCCAGCTGAGCTGATGATCAAACATCACGGCTCAAAAAAGGGTTTGACAAGGGACAAGCCGCCGAAACAAACCTGAACTGGGAGATTCATGAAGCTGCCAGTTAAAACCAGTCGAGACCAGTTTACCAGTGTGTGAGTGTGTGTGTGTGTGTGTGTGTGTGTGTGTGTGTGTGTTCTGCCCAGCTCCAGTATGAATGAACAGCCTGACTCTCAGCCTGCAGTCGTGTGTTTTATTTGTGTCGGCGAGGCGTCGTGACTCCCAGCGTTTCTGTTTCTGGTCGTGTCTGCAGCCCACTGAGTAGGAGGAGAGAGAGAGAGACGAAGAGAGACAGAGAGAGGGAGAGAGGAGAGAGAGAGAGAGGGGAGGAGGGTGAGGGAGGGGAGGAGGGTGAGGGAGCTGCAGGCAGAGGAGGAGAGCAGAACAGACAACAGTGTGGGCTAAATGTCAGCGGAGGTGAGTCATTGCTGCTGCAGGCGGACACTTCCAGAAACTCACCTGAGAGACAGACAGAGGGAAGGACAGACAGGCAGAAAGACAGACCGACAGACAGGCAGAGAGACAGGCAGAGAGACAGGCAGACAGAAAGGCAGACAGACAGGCAGACAGGCAGACCACTGAACCTGGTTCGTACATCAGGCCTCTCTCTGTTTGAAACAGAACAGATGCTACAAAAACAGATTAATGTGGGAATTGCTATTATTCAATCCATTATTTACACAAACATTCAATTTACTACAAATTAATCGAATAAAATTAAACTTTTTATAATAAGCATGAATATTTTTCCACTTGCCTGTGCTTTAATGTAATTTCGGTGTGGTTCCGACAAGTTTTGATCATTTTTATGGTCAAAATCGCTGAAATCTCGTATTTCCTGTTCAAATACAACAGAGCTGAGAGGTGAGGCAGCGCGTGCCTCCCCCCAGGTGGCGCAATCCCTCACAAAGTGGATTGAGCGCGTGCACTTGGCGCGTGCTTGTTGCCATTCCTCTGTATGTTTCCAATATCCTTCTGAAGACACTCTTTAATCACCACAGTGTTCAGTAACGTGTTTCAGTGTGTGTGTGATATTTCAGTCTGTTGGTCGGACAGAAGCCGTGAGGCTGCAGTTCCTCCTCCTCACAGACGGGGGCGATAGTGAGCCTGAAGGTCAAGAGTTTAATACGCGGTTTACTCTCGCTAAAGTTTAAACAACCAAACGATTCCATACAATGTGTTTTTCGTTAGCTGGAAATTGAGGATTTGATTTCGTTAATATAAATTAATATTCTTTTTAAAACTTGACTTTGAAGCAAAGCAAGAATGAATAAAAACCGGGAGACCGACGCCGGAGCTCGGAGGTCTGCTTCAAACACCGGGAGTGACTCGGTCTTCAGCCGGAAAGATCGGCTTCGTGGCTGCGCTGCAAAAACCCGCCTTTTTTGATTCACCTGCCTTTTGTTCTCTACCTGTGACAAAATGTCTGGACCAAAACTGGATTCTGTGGTTTGAAAAACCTGCCAAGAAGTCTCAGCAAACATGAAGGATCAACTGCTCACATCCAGAGTCAGATTTCTTTAAAAACTTGGAACATCACGGATTGATCCGGCTCTGAATGAACAACATCAGGTAAGGGAACACCGAGAGATTTTAAAGGAACCCATGAATGTAACCTGCTTTTAGCTAACAGGAGCTGACAGTTCGTGCTAACCATGAGGGTACAAGCTCTTCCAGTCGTGGAAATTATGTGGAACTATTATAACTAATGATTATGCTGAGAGAGATTAAAGGTTAGCAGGACACTCAGAGACATACACCGTGTTTTCTGTCTGATCAAACAGAAC
>JAUZTA010000001.1:30241480-30254182 GCA_034780835.1 Ctenochaetus striatus
TGTGTGTGCGTGTGTGTGTGCATGTGTGTGTGTGTGCGTGTGTGTGTGTGTGTGTGTGTGTGCGTGTGTGTGTGTGTAATAGACAGGTGTGTTGATCACTAAAGACCTGGGCCTATCATTCCCATCATGCCTTGCTGCAGGCAGGTCTCAGCTCTGCTCACCTTGAAATGTATTGAATGATGAAAAAGTAAGAAAAAGAGTAAAACGCATGTTAAAGCTGTAGTTTGATAAATGATTATTAAGTTATTGATCAAAAGCGAAAAAGAAAAATCAATTAAACTGGAAAGAAACAGGTGAAAAAGCACCTGAAGAGAGAGAAGTGAAGTCTGACATGAAACAACATGAAGTGAAGATCACATCATCAGTGTGAATAATCTTAATCTGGAAAAGAATAATTCAGAAAAATGTGTCTGACTTTTGTCAAAAATGAGTTCAGACTAATTTAAAGCAGCAAAGCAAAACTTCTGAAGATTTCAGGAGCTTTCTGGAGTTTTTCATTTGTGTTTTTTAAATGTGGTCAGAAACATTTGAAGGTTTGGATTTTTATACAAACACACAAACTGCAACCAAACTTCTCAAAGAGTCTGACAAATAATTTATTTATAACAAATACAAAGTCAGATGGGAACCACAGGAAGAGGAATTCCTTTCAAAATAAACACACTAAACTAACACATAACATTTCAATACAGTTTATTTCAAACATATAATGAATGTTACTGTCTGCAAACACACTAATTCTGATTATTTTCTGAGCATCTCTGTCACTAGAGGATGTTTGAATGTCAAACTAAATAATCTTTTTAAAAGACATGAAAAAGGTTAAAAAGGCAGAAAGTTGTGAGTCTGTTCTCGAGAAAAAATGAGCCAAAGTTTGTTTGAATTGATAATTTTAAATCATCTTCACAGAAAAGTTTCTGTACACAAAAAAACAGGCACAGAGGTCCACGCTTGGTTCCTGAAACTGGAGTCTGCTGTGGATGATGTAAAAATGTGCATGTGTGTGTGTGTGTGTGTGTGTGTGTGTGTGTGTGTGTGTCTCTATATGTGTCTCTGTGTGTGTGTGTGTGTGATGGATGCTGTGCAGAGCCTCAGGTAATAATAGCCATGATGGATTCTCACCTGGCCTGGCGAGCTGCAGCTCGGTCACAGAAGATGAAGATGTGTTGGAGCTGCTGCTCGGCTGCGGGGCCGAGGGGCCCGAGGGGCCCGAGCCCGGGGAGATATTAATGAGAGCCCCCCGGCAACAACACCAACCCCCCCATTTTACATTGGTGATCAGCTAACAATAGTGTTTTCAGGGTAGGAGCATCAATCTGTGAGTTTCCCAGCATGCACTTCATCAGACAGGAAGTTTATAGGTGTGTTTGTTTCTTATTAATGAGAAACAACGTGAATGTGAAATTATAACGACACAGACTTTAACATGACGGAGGCACAGCTGGAACCAGAGTCGGTGATGTCATCACAGCTGGAACCAGAGTTGGTGATGTCATCACAGCTGGAACATCTGTAGACAGATGAAACAGATGATTGTTTCTGGTTGTTTTCTCTCTCAGTTTAGATTACAATTCCAGATTACAGTTTCAGATCACAGTTTCAGATTACGGTTCCAGATTACAGTTTCAGATTGCAGTTTCAGATTACAGTGTCAGATTACAGTTTCAGATTACAGTTCCAGATTATGGTTTCAGATTGCAGTTTCAGATTACAGTTTCAGATTACAGTTCCAGATTACAGTTCCAGATTGCAGTTCCAGGTTACGGTTCCAGATTACAGTTTAAGATCACAGTTTCAGATTACAGTTCTAGATTACAGTTTCAGATCACAATTTCAGATTACAGTTTCAGATTACAGTTTCAGATCTCAGTTTCAGATTACAGTTCCAGATAACAGGTTCAGATTACAGTTTCATATTGCAGTTTCAGATTACAGTTTCAGATTACAGTTTCAGATTACGGTTTCAGATTACAGTGTCAGATCACAGTTCCAGGTTACAGATTCAGATCACAGTTCAGATTACAGTTCCAGATTACAGGTTCAGATTACAGTTTCATATTACAGTTCCAGATTACAGTTTCAGATTACGGTTTCAGATTACGGTTTCAGATTGCAGTTTCAGATTAGAGTGTCAGATCACAGTTCCAGATTACAGTTTCAGATCACAGTTTCAGATTACAGTTCCAGTTCCACCAACTCATATATGCGTCTCTTCAGCTGCAAACGTTCCACAAAACTGTCCACACGTGTCTTCTGTTTTTACGTTTAATGAGAACGTATCGATAATTCCAATGATTCCACTGATCCGTTCGTCACCTGCTCTTTCTTCTGTTTCTACCTGCGGGCGTCTTGTTTCTGAGCTGATGGTTTTTCTCAGAGTGGATCTCGTTTGTGTGCATGAACAGCTGTTTTCTCTGTTCTGCTGACTGCTGGACTGTCGCTGCGATCAACCAGAACTTTGATTTGTAAAATAACTCAGCTGTGAAAATTTTAAAGCTTTTATAATAATCTGACTCTTGAGCTGCTGATTCCAGTCAGGAAGTTTAGTCTCATGTTATAATCTGCTCTCCTAATTGCACCGTCACTCTTTTAGTGAAAAATCAAACATTAGAAAAGTGAAGTTTGAGGAGAAATCTGAAGAAAGCAGCAGTCGGTAAACTCGCTCTGCTCTGTGAGGCTGTGACTCATTTGTCGGGGCGGCAGATCGAACTCTGGATCATTTTTCTTGTTTTGCTGCGAGCGTTGCAGCCTGCGGCCTTCGAAGGGCGGCAGAGATGCTTCAGCTGTGTGTGGACGCTCCGCAGGGACGAGCGAGCAGCTCACTTTCTGTCTCTCTCTGTCTCTGTCTGTCTCTCTCTCTGTCTGTCTGTCTCTCTCTCTCCATCGTCCTGTTTTTAGCTCTCGTCTCGAGACGCCGCTGTGATTTATTCAGCTGCTGCTGCTCAGGTGAGAGTCGACTGCACCGACAGGATGAATGAACGTCTGTGACACCTGCTCACTCACACACACACACACACACACACACACAGGCACGCAGGTTTATTATAATGGATTCACTGTTCATCCAGTGGAAGTTAAATGATTAAAAGAAGGCAAAGTAAAGGGAGCTGAAGTGACAGTTTAAGTGCAAAACACTTAAAGGAGATGAAGTTATAAAACCAAACGTAGTTGAAGTGTCAGTGGAATTCAGAGCAAAGAGAAACTGTGAGAAAGTTTAAAGAGTGAAAGAATTTGAAACGTGAGCAGCAGAAGACGTGAAAATTAAGGTACAAACTCTGAAAGAAACTGAAGCGTCAGTTTAAAAACCAAAAAGCAGCTAAAAGTGCTGAAAGTTCAAGAATAACAAAAAAAATGTAATATCAGAAAAAGTGGTGAAGGAGGTTGAAGTGCTGAAGCTGACGTGTTGATTTGACTGAAGGATCCGAACAGCAGCTGAGCGAGCTGAAGTGTCACAAACAGTTTCCAAACACACAGAAAAACTGTCCGGAGATGTGATGTGGAAGTGAGAGATGGAAGTTCTGGTGTGATGATCATGCTAACATGCTAACATGCTAACAGAAAAGCCTCAGAGGAGTTCAGGGGTTTGTCCTCCGTGTGGAGAGGAGAGGAAGTGAAGATGTGGAGGATGTGTGGAGCTTCTTGTCTCGTGAAAATGTTTGTAAGAAGCTGGACTTTCATCAAAACGGCTAAAAAAACATTTTCAGAGTATTTTATCTTCTTTTGTTGGACTGTTTGAGCAGAAAAGTGCAACACTGAGTCTCACAGAGGAACTCAAGGCTTCAGCAGAACCTCATCCCCTTTGTTGGAAGCCTTTATTCAGTGGGGGTGTCAGTTTAACCCCCCCACCTCACACGCTGCAGCGGTCCTTCCTTCCCCCTCGCCTCTGTGAGAAGCTGACTGGTTTGAATCTGGATTGTTCAGGTTTGCACCTCCTGGTTCTCGTCTCCTTCCTGCTCTTCCTCTCACAGTCACAGCTGTTAGACTTTCCTCTCCCACCAGATTCCTCCCAACTCCCATTTCACCGTTTATTTTGGTCGCCCCGCGGCAAGGATACGGATAAAAGGATTAACTTATCGTCTACCAGTGTAGAGCTCTTAAACTCAGCCTGACGGCCCCCCTGAAAATTGACAAGATGGCTGCCAGAGAGGCGCCATTCAATACATATTAAATTCATTTCCCCTGTTTATTACACAGAGGGATGTTGATGTTTGAAGCCTGAGGAGGTTGGAAGAAAACCGACGCAGCAGCTGCAGAACGAGCAGGTACGCTGCAACTGAAACCGTGTTTGAGCTCCACTGAACAAAGCTCTTCAACACCAGTGATGGACCTCATGAAAGACGTGAACCGGGTTGTTTTAATACAGATGAACAATATTTTTCTCAGGATTTGGTGAAGACCAAACCACAGCTGATCATTTTGTTGGTTTGAGTCTGCTGGCTGTGGATGGAGGAAGCTGAATGTCAGCCAACTGTAACAGCATCACATCAGAGATACATCAGTGTGTTTAAGATGGTGAAATCTCTGTTTGAAGAAGGTAAAAATATTTTTTAAAACAGAAGTTTAGCATGATTCTGCCACGAGAAGTCTAAATAAAAAACCCTGAGAAGGACTGAAAGCACATCTACTCTTTCTTCCTCACTGAGTCTGTTTCACTAAACCCGACGAATCAGAGAGGAAAGTGAAGGCAACATTTGCTTTTGTTGTTGTTGTTGTTTGTTAGCATGTTAGCTTGCAGCGCTAGTGGAAATGCAAACTGTCTGTTCTGCATTTGGGATTTCTGCTTTATTTGCCTGCTATTTAATTTTTTGAATTCATATAAATTTGAACTTGCCTGGGTTCATTCAAATATAGAGAGGTGTTCAGACAGCGCCCCCTTCAGGACTGCGCTGGGAAAACACGTCTTCAGTGAATGAAGCCTCGAGTTCTGACATTTTAGGGGACAAAAACACGAGCAAACACATTTAACTTGCAGGGAATGTTTGAGTTTCGTGACCACAAATGTTGCACCGAGGACGGAGTGTGTTCATGATGAACCGGAGTAAACAAACAAACAAACAAGTGTGGGCAAACAAACAGATAAACACACACACACAGCACACACACACGGCAGCAGCAGCCCATCACCACACACACTCTGTTCCCAGCAGATGTCAGTGTTACATAATGACTCCCTGATGTAACACACACACACACACACACACACACTGAGCATTTGTTCAGTGGGACAAACAGACGAACAAACAAACACAAAAGATCATTTTTAACTCAAATGAAGTCAAAAACATTCAGGTGGTCACAAAAACTGTTGGATTGCAGTAAAGTTTATATTTTAAGACTCTGATGAAAAGAAATGAATGTAGTTTTTTTTGAAACATCAGAATAAAATCAAATTTCCTTGAAAAAGTGATTGTATTTAATTAGATTTGATTAAATTGATTAGATTGCATATGTTTTCCTTCAGTTTGAGTTAAAAAGAGACTCAGCTTCAGACGGACTGACAGGACGGACAGGTGACGCTCTGCTCAAACACCTGTCAGATAAGAAGATGACCTGCGTGTCTGATCAGCATGTGACGCATTCGCCTCGATCATGTGACGCCGTGTGATGTCAGATAATGTTCTTTGATGGGAGATAAGACGTCAGGAGCCACGCGGCGTCTCTGACGAGGACGTGACTTCCTGCAGGCAGGTGATGTGCACATTCAGCTGATTGAACACCTGATAACACCTGACGGGGAGAAATAACGTGAACCTGGTCAGTGTTTCTAACTCTGTGATAACAAGTTTGACATCCGGTGCATGAAAATATGATCCACATCCTGTGAAGGTGCTTTAAGTCACCATGGATTCGGTTTCTGGGACAAACTGCAAATAAAACTGCTCTTGTTTCTGCATGTTTGTCTTTACTCGGTGGTTCTTTGGTCACATTCAGGTCAGTTTAAACAGAACAAGTTTATTTCTAATGAATTAAAAAGGTAGATTTGCCATAACACACCCGGCGTTCGGCTATGAACGCAGCGTGAGAGAAAGACAAACCTCTTCTCAGGCTGTGACGGGCCGACATGTTTTGTTGCATATTTGGAGTAAAGTTCTGTGGGAAACAAAGAGAGCGAATCACACGCAGACACGTTCACAGTTGGAATATCTTCAGTCCTTCAGCGTCTCGTCTGTCTGCAGAACAGTTAGTGCAGAGATAAGACACACACACAAACACACACATACACCGTGTCTTGTCACAGCGCTGTGTTTACCCCTGAGGCCTCTGCGTTCACACACACACACACACACACAGATCTTGTCAGTATTGCATGAAAACCTCCTCTTTTACCTCCAACATGTCAGTTATGGGGACGTGAGAGATGCAGCTCTGTTTTCTCGTGAACCTCCAGAGACCAGAGCAGCAGGGCTCAGTCTGTTCAATGCACACACACTTCCTGTCAGGAGGTTTCAGACACACACACACACACGTATCTGTGCACATTTTGCGAAACCTTTTTAAACCAGTTATTTTCTTCACCTGTGCACAATAAACAGCACGGGTTCCACGCAGAGGCGGCCTGTCAGGACGCACTCAGGGCACAAACGTGTCCTGTGTCGCAGCCTCTGTGCTTCATGGGATATGAAATATGAAATGTTGTGTGACTGTTAGAAGGACACTGTGACTGTAAAATGTAAAAAACTCCACTGCAACTAAAAGTGTTCCAGTGAAAATGTCACTTGAACGCATCATCGTGCCTGCAGAAGGTTTTTCTGTTTGCAGTGTTATCAGATTATTCTCACGGGAATATTCACAGCTGATCGATGCATTTCTATCAAAACTACACATTTTAACTACTTTTCTGTGAATCACACTTTCATCTTTTGGAAAATCTGCCGCTCCCTCCTCCCGTCTGCTCAAAAAGATGTGAAACCAAACGATGAACGTCTGGATTAAATTCTTCTCTCTGATGAGTAGAAGAGTCTTTTTGAGAGATTTAGTTCACTGTAATTCACTGAACGGAGAAAACTGTCTGCAGCTTTGAGTCACTGGACACGTTGACGTTCAGCAGGAGAGCGGGGGAAAGATGAAATGTTCCCCAGGGGGCGCCAGAGAGCGTTGAAGCTGAGGCTGGTTTAATGTGTGTGATGGATCAGAGTCATAAAACACACTGATCAGTCAGTGACTCACACTTCCACAGGAAACTGTAGTCTGAGATGTTCCTCCAGAACTAACATCTCAACAAAGACACTCCAGAACTCGGCTCGAAATTCACAGATTTCTGCTGAAGTTCTTTGGTATAAAAAGAATCCAGTTCAGTTTTCTGTCTCACAAACACTAAAACACAAAGTGAAGCTTTTGAGTCACAGTTGAGCCGCTGCAGCAGCTCATTATTCATCAAAAACTAACGAGTTTACGGTTAAAACGACAGATCTGTGTGTACATGTGGAGTCGAAACAGCCTGACAGGAAACATTTCAACACGAAACTACGGAGATTTACAGGAAAATAAACAGATTTTATTTCTTTTATGATAAAAAAGATTCGGACTGGACTTGAACTTCTAATCCCACAGTGACCAGAGCTGCTTCTCTTACTGAAGCTCTGCACTGAACTCTATACGTGCTGTCACACTATATAATCTCATCCTGTGTGTGTGTGTGTGTGCGCGTGTGTGTGTGTGTGTGTGTGTGTGAGAGTGTGTGTGTATGTGTGAGAGTGTGAGTGTGTGCAGAGTTTCTGCTCATGTCTGTGTGAGCAGCTTTGAAAAGGCACATCCATCAGGTCCATATGGGGACCCTGAGGGCGGGAAGGCGATGGTTTGTGTGTGTAGGGGTGTGTGTGTGGTTTGTGTGTGTGTGTGTAAGTGTGTGTGTTTGTGTGGTGGGGGTGTGTGTGTGTGTGTTGGTGCACAGACGGCTGAGCAGCATGTTTCTTTCTCAGTTTGAGGTCCAACTGGATCACCGAGAGGCTCAAACTATCTATTTAATATATTTAATAAGCACAGGAGGAGATGGTGTGTGTGTGTGCGTGTGTGTGTGTGTGTGTGTGTGTGTGTGTTGACATCCTATATCTTTCTTCCTGTTGACAGATCCCAGCAGAGCTCAGGTCTGGACGCAGGGTTGCGTTGTGTTCATGTCTCTGTGTGACTGAAGTTCATAAAAACATGTCGATGAGCTTCACTGTTGCTCTGGTTCACTTCTTCCTTCACTTCCACACATCTTGCTGCACCACACACTCGTTACAAAGGCACGTGTGGATTAATCCGCTGCTGGAAATAGTCCCCAGCAGATGCAGCGTTTCCTCCTGCTGGTTGTGTAAAACCTCCTGGTCTTAAATGTTTTGTGTGTTGTAAAGTTCTGAACGTGTGCAGCAGCAGCAGTTTTTGAAAGCAGAGGGACTTTCAGCGACCACAGAAACCTCGCCGGCAGCGTGTCGGCTGGCTGGTCGGCTGGTCTGCGGTGGTGCTGGTGCCCCCCCCCGCCCGTCGTACCTGAGGAGCTCGGCGTCAGCGGCTTCAGTTGCAGCAGCAGTGAGTCAGTTGTGTTTGGCTGCTGGAGATAAGCTGCTGCTTTCATGCGTCGCCGTCTGAGGTGGCAGAGAACGTTGCTGCAGTTAGACAGGAAGCAGCACAGGAGCTGTGTGTGTGTGTGTGTGTGTGTGTGTGTGTGTGTGTGTGTTTGCACTGCTGTATCTTCCCATTAGCTCATGAGCTTCAGTTCCTCTGTGTTTGAAGCTCTCGTCTGTATATTCAAAGAGAAAAACTTCACTGATCACTTGTTTGCTTTTTGCTGAGTTTGATGAAAATAATCTGCGTCTCTCTCGTCTCTCTGTGATAAAAATGAAGCTTTGGCCAGAAAATAACGAGCTTAGATGAGAATTAAAACATGAAAATGGGAGGAACACCTTGCTGGGCTTCCTCCAAAGCTCACAGATTAATGTGTTTAATATTTTAATTTGTACAAAAGCTTTAAAGTAACACCTTGTGGCCGTTTGCACAGATTAATAATCCCACCAGCTTCCAGTTTGTTCTTTAATGAGCAAAGAAGAGCATTTCACTGATTCTCCTTTATTAACTCTGTCATTCAATGCAGACCAGCACATGTAGAAGAACTTCCAGTTTGAATGGATCTTTCTGTTTCCTGTTTCCTGGCTGTCTGAAGGTTTGTTGCCAAAACAAAACACTCAACAACAAACCTTCAACCGCCAGAAAGAAAATCCCCACCTGATTTAAGTTTCACCTCAACGACTTTCAGCTTCATCTGGACGAAGAAGTCATTCTGACTCAGAGACAAAAGGGTTTTGTCCCCCATCAAGATGGAAGCAAGGATTTAGACTCAACTTTATTCAGGTTTATTTCTACTCAAGTCTGCGTCATAAAACTGAACGCCGTCTCGCCTCGAACTCGTCTGCTGTTACAATAAAAAGCTGAACTTCAGCTTCATGAAACCAAAAACTGAAGGAGTTTTTGAGGACGAGTGACTGGACTGATGTGTTTCAGTGCAGAAAGCTTCTCTAACGTGCTGTTTCCTGCTCAGTTAAAGCAGGTAAAGTAGTGATTAAATGTTCACTACATGTGTTTAAAGGCACTGAATCTCTGGATCTTTAACATTTCTGATGTTTTTTCTCTCTGTTTTATTGAAACCATCTTCCCCGTGTTTCTGTCCTCGGCAGCAGCAGCTGTGTTACTCACTTCCCCTCATCGTTTTCAGACAAGTCACCCAAAGTTCGCTCGCATCTCTCCGTCTGATCCTTAAATCTCGTTTTATCTCCACCATCTTAAGTCCTCGGTTCATTTGATGCTGCGGGCGACTGAAGGCAGCGGGAGGAAGGAAGGGTGTCGTCTTTTCTCTTTTTGTTTCGAGCTCCCTGATGAGCTGCGATGAAATGACTTTGGCGGCGGCTGCTAATGCGCTATAATTGGTACGAGGAGGCTTCGCTCTGAACAATTATAAGATGCAGGAGCTGTAATCTCTGCTGGGACTCTGAGGGAGACGCACCCGCTCCGTCTTTGGTGTCGGCCTGCTGTGTTTTCTGCCTTTCAGACAGCAGAGACCGGAGCTTCCGACGGCTCAGGTTGTTCCTGCTGCATCCTGGAGGTCTGAACTTTCATCCCTCTGTTGTCGCAGGTTAAAGACACCTGACAGGCTGGACTCAGTCCTTCAAAGCTCTCAGAATGTCATCAGTTCTACTAAAGTCACGTTCCAGGCCCTGGAAGGAGCCCTGGAGTCCCATGTTCAGACGCAGCGTGAACAGGAAGTCACTTCCTTCCTTTGCAAAGACTGATGTTTGAATGTTTCTGGACTCGTGTGGTTTGATGCATGTTTGTCCTCGTCTCTCCTCTTTTCTGTGTTTTTTCTGTGTTTTTTGGCTCGTCGATCAGCAGGTGTTTGCACGGTGTCACAGAGGAAACGTTCACAGTCCTGCAGGTGTGTTTGCTTCCTACAAGCTCAGAGTGAGAGAACAAGTGGAAGAACGTTCAGTTGGCTTCAAGCTGTGACTTCACTAAAACCGTCACACTGCACCTCTGAAGATCCCTCCATGGATCTCCACAGATCTGATTAAACCGCCAACACAAAGCAAAGTGTGAGTGTGTTGGATCCAGATCAGATCTGCTCTCAGGATCAGGACCAAACTCTGCTCAGCTGTTTCTCAGGATGAAGACCTGATGGGGAGAAAGCATGAGTCGTCTCCTCGTCCCTGCAGGTCCTTTCACTCGAACACGAGTGTTAGTCGTGTTGATCTGTGGTCGCTCTCAGCTGTGAGCCGCCAGCGTTCCTGCAGTCTGAGAACATGGCGGAGAGCCGAGGCGCTCTGTGGTCGCAGAAGGAAACCTCAGAAGCTTTTTGAAACGAGCTGAACAAAAATAAATCAAAGTGTTTCAGAAATCAAAGTAGAAAAATGTGCAGAGGGAGTTGAATGAGCCGACAATGTCACATTAGAACGAAACCAAAAAAAACTTTGCACGACTGTTTTTCTTCTCCTTGTCAAGGTGAGAAGCTCGTAACCACAGTTCTGTCTACGGTTTCTGTGTTCAGTGCAACGAGGCGCCGAAAGTGTCAGGAAGTGAAGCCCACGACAACAAAACAACAAGAGTGTTTGTTGCACCGAGCAGAAGCTGCAGCTCACAAACACGTTCAGCGTTTTCACATCCGAAACATGGAGGCTGCTCAGTTCTGTGACTGAAACACACGACAAAACAGACAGCTGACTGAAAAATACATGAGCAGGGAGTGTGTGTGTGTGTGTGTGAGTGTGTGTGAGTGTTTGTAATGAAGCCGTTCCTGCTGGTTCCTTCACCGTGGATGGACTCAGCTGCAGATGCTCGTCCGAGCTGTTTGCTCCTCCTTCAGCTCATTGTGAGCAAATGTTCCTCTCCTCCATCCATCAGAGCCCGGAGGGATCCGCTCGCCGTGTCGCCTGCTTCTTCTTCTTAATGCCTCGTCTCCGGGCGGCGGCGGTACAAACCCACAGGGAAGCAGCTTCCACGTCCCTCATGTGTTTCCTTATGTTGCCGCCTTCTGCTCTGCTCAGCTGATGAATTATGGAGGCCGGCAGGATGACAGAAACACCGCAGAATTGAGCGCATACTCAATGTTTGATTAGATTCAGAAGGCAGCAGTAACAGCAAAGACCTGGATCAAGAGGAAGCACAGGAGATGAGTGAGAGTCTGCAGCTTTGAGCTAAATGCTACTGCATGCTAACGTGATCAATGACAGCGCTGATATTTATCAGATGTAACGCTCACATGTTCACTGTCTGGTCTCAGCTGAGGCTGATGGGAAAGTCAGAGGTCATAAACCAAAGTACTGGATCAGTTCTGGTGTCAGCGAGGAAACAAGAAACAGTTTTTACGTCTGAAACAAAGCGGTGGACGTCACATGGTTCAACATGAAGAGCCGCTCTGCTGCAGGTTTTCATGGATGAGACTGATGTTCACACACACACACACACACACACACACACACACACACACACACACACACAGTGAGCAGGTCTCATCATCTACACGTTTGAACCCAGAAGTGGCTCACTTCCTGTTTCCATGCCTCCATGCCAGTCTGGGCGACATTTTTCTTCAGATTTGGTTCAAAGATCCGTTTGGACTCAAGGATGAACTGATAAGATTTAGGAGGTCAAAGGTCAAAGGCTGCTGAATGGTATATCTTTTTGTCACAAACCCACACTTAGACTTGTGCACTGGCTTCATCATGGAGGTCAAAGGTCAAGGTCACCGTCCTCTCAGTCTTCTGTTTCAAATAATCTTCTTCCTGACAGTCTGATGTTCATCTGTAAATGATAAACATCCTGTCACATTTTTAATGTCCAACTTTATTTCAACTTTTATTTCAAAAGAAGAAAAAAACTGTTTTCATTTAAAAAATATTAAAAAATTGACACAAACTAGAACATATTAGTTTAAAATAAGGATTCCTCCTCTTGTGTTTAACGGACATTCGCCTGTGTAAATGATCTTTGTGCTTCAGTGTCGGGTTCATTATAACAGTGAACATTTTCACAGTGAATGCAGCCGCAGACTCGTCCTCCGACAGTCAGACAGTCAGACAGTCAGACAGTCAGACAGTCAGACAGTCAGACGCTGCTCGTCTCCTCGCTGAAGCTCTGAATATTTCAGCAGTGAGCTGCAGGTTCTGGGTCAGTGTGTCAGTGTGTGATCTGCTGTGACAGACTGCAGAGAGAGGAGAGCAGGAGGAGCAGGAGGAG
>JAUZTA010000001.1:30287493-30297774 GCA_034780835.1 Ctenochaetus striatus
AACATCTTCTTGGTGGTTTAAATTTGATCACAAACTGACGGTTAGAAAAATGTTGGAATGTAAGAAATAAAAGATGCATATTTCCCGTTGGCGTGTGTTCAGACTCTGTTCTGTTTCTGCAGAAACATGCATGTGAAGCACATTATGAGCCTCCAGTGTGTCACCGTGGATTTGGTGCTGTGTGCTTTTTGTAAGGAAGACATCTCCTTGTCCTCAGGTAACACCTCCCATAAATATCTGCCCCGACATGCTGCGTTTGAATCATTACCACAGCAAGAACAATAAAGTTTGCAGTGCGACTGCCAACCACAATAAGTCTTATCTGAGTGTGAAGTCTTTCTGACCTCCTGGCTGAGTAACCGTAAAGAAACTCTGAAAACTGCAGCGTCATACAAGAGGAGGTTCAGGTACGATGTGAATTTAAAAACACCACAAGTTTCTCATTTTTTATTTCCAATGGTAGAAATAAATCCGCGGCCTGAGCGCTCGCTCTTGTCTCTGTCATCAGATTTAAACAGTTTGAGGAGGTTGAAAACAGGAAACAACTTCTGAGGACCAAAACCAGAGGAGCTGATGGTCCAACCTGAGCTCATCTGCTCTACCTTCCAGAGATCCTCTGCTTCTCATCATCATCACCCACCTTTTCATCACCTTTCTCGTCTTGTCTTTCTCCAGCTCGTCTCTTAAAGACCAGCTTTGCTCCTTCATGCATATTTTGCCGTCTCTCCTCCCCTCGGTGCTCTCATCCTCCTGTTGTCTGTAATGCAGAGTCCACCTTTTAATTCCAGCTCAATATCCACATTCCTCATTAGAGCAGTAAAAATCCGATGTGCCTCGCAAAAGCTTTTGTCTTTCTTGTTATTGGGGAGTCGTGTCTACAGAATAAGTGGCTTCTCAGCTAAACAGCACGGAACGAAGCGTCGCATTAGTGTCTCCTCGCGTGCCACGGGCCAATAACACGCCGCTCTGAGAGGAAGTGCCTGCATGGCTGCAGCAAAGAGCCACGCTGACAGCCGCAGATGTTTCTCTTCCATTTAAAGCACATTTTCTGCTAAATTGTACATCTTCTCCTCCCTCTTTTCTTTTGCTCCCTTGTTCCTTACAATAGACTTAATGTTTCACTCCATTACAGATGTTTTCCTCTGTTTTAAAGCTGCAATCTGCAACTTTCATCACAATAAAAAAAACAGAGGCTGTTCTTTTTTATTGGGCTGAAAGTCAGTTTGGTAGAAATCACTGGAATACAATCATGTTCAGATGCTGCGTGTGTGTTTGTGTGTGTGTGTGATGCGTTCAGTGTTCAAACCGTCTCCTACATTATGTTTTTTTAACATTTCCTCAGTGAGTGAAGTTTTTTGTTCGGGTTGTTCTGCGTCTCATCTGAGCTGTGATTATTTGTTCATGCCGGTTGGAGGAACAGCGGCAGCTTTGTGATGGAGATCTGACGCGGAGAACAAAGGTTGGTGCACAGCATTTTGCAGCAGAGTTTCGGATGTTTGCTCCCTTTTGCTTTGTGAGTGAAAGCCGGAGCCAGAAAATGCAGAAACATCTGAAACATCACAGAGAAGTGAGCGGCCTCCAGTGCAGCATGGGGCCCTTTTTCACAGATTTGGACCTTTTTTTAGGAAACTAATGTGAGATGATGATGGCTGATTTTCTCAGCCACAGTCAACATGTTTCAGGTTTTCTGCTAAAACTGTTTCTGCTGGTTGTTTTCCTGAAGTCCTCTGAGATATAGACCTGAAGCCAGATGTTCTCCTGTTTCAGGAGTCAGATCTCCTCTTTTCTCTCTGTCTCCTTGTTCTTCCACACCTCTTTTTAACCATCAGCATCTCCTTCACCTCTATCCTCTCCTTGTCTCTCGCTCTGCTGCACTTTCTTCTGCAAACTCTCGCAGAGTCGACGGCTCCTCTCTGGATGTCTGGATCAGCTCCTTCCTGAAGCTCTCAGCTGTTCCTCAGAGCTCTCGTCTCTTTCCTCCAGCTGCTGTTGGAGCTTCACGCTTCAGGTGGTCTTTTGTTTGTGCTCATCTTTGTTCCTTTGGCCTGCAGCTGAACTCAGAGGCTCTCATCCTCTCAGGTTCTTTTTATTAAGGTATGGAGGCTCTGAAGAAGAGAGGTGATCTGCTCATGTTCTTTCTCATGTCCTCCTCATGCTCTTCATGAGCCACGGCTGCTGGTGAAAAGAGCCGGTCTCTCTCTTTTCATCTGATCTCCTTTGCCTTCCTTCAGCGATGGACAGCCTCTTCTGTTCTTATCTTCATCCAGCAGCTGCTGTCTCGCACTTTCTCCAGTCGGTCTCTTTATTGACTGTGATTCATGACGTGGTCTTCAGCTTCTCCTCCGTCTCTTTCCTTCCTGCCTCCACCTGTCTGCTGTTTCCTCACTGTTAAACTTAAAGAAATAAAAAGAAATGCATCTTCTTCATCTCACAGAGGAGAATCTGTCAGTCCTCATCTGTTTAGTC
Organism: Ctenochaetus striatus; assembly: GCA_034780835.1. Taxonomy (NCBI): domain Eukaryota; kingdom Metazoa; phylum Chordata; class Actinopteri; order Acanthuriformes; family Acanthuridae; genus Ctenochaetus; species Ctenochaetus striatus. The sequence goes on from JAUZTA010000001.1 coordinate 30,289,960, forward strand.
TGAACAGAAACATCAACAAACCCATTATTTATCGTGTATGAATGTGAGCACACATTTCAGCTCTGTATAAATCCTCACACAGCGATGCAGAAAAAGCTGATCAGCAGCTGAACTTTACAGCAGAGCAAAGATTCAGTGAATGATTGAATTTATGTTGAGACGAATCCTCAACAGCTGATGATGTTTTTTTTGTTTCCAGAAGATGGAACTGATAAAATAAAAGCCTCTTCCTGTGTTGTGAAAACTGCTGCCCAGCTCAGGAAGCAGATTAACAAAATAAGAGGAAAGAAATGTGGATAAATAACTTGAACTTTCATTGCTGTTTTGTTGTTTTCACTCGTTCACTGAACTGAAATCAGATGCTGCAGAGAACAGAAGTGAATCTTGATGCAGTTCGTTCATGAAGGACTGTGATGAAGAGCACTGATGCTCGACCAGGAGGTGAGAAGGCTCCAGATTTTTTACTCCTTTACAAGATATTTAACTGCATCACGACTCGCCAACAGACTCGTTCACATCCAGATCAACAGACGAGAGTCAGTTTCATTTTAGATCTGATTTAATGAGTCAGAAGGTTCCACCAATCCGACCATCTCAGCACATTCAGGCTCGTGTTTGGCCACAAAAAGCGACTCGAATCTGGCAGATTTTAAAAATCGCGCTGTAATTTGGTGCTAAAGTACGACATGAAGTGCGTTAATAATCCTAATAACACAGATAATCTGAGGAGGATTAAAACTCATTTAACATGAAGAGGAAGAATAAAGACTTGAGAACAAAATCCTTCATTCATAAATGTGGTTCTGTCTGATCTGGGTCAGCCTGCAGAGGATCACGCTTTAGGTTGTGTGTATCTGTGTGTGTGTATGTGTGTGTGTGTGTGTGTGTGTGTGTGAGGCTTAAGCTGCTCAGATTCATGCAGCCTTGGATGCTGATAATGCCGGAGAAAAGGTGCTTCAAGGAGCGATTGTTTATTGTTTGAGGGGATTTCCATAATCTGAGGGCTGATTATGATGTTGCTGTGGATTCATCTGTGTCTGACTGCTTAATGTGTCTGATGGAAGGAGAGAGCGGAGCTATTGATCCGGAACGCTGAAGGTTACTGCCATCAATCAGCCGATACACTTCCCTCTGTTCGTGAGCCAAGTGGACCATTTAACCAAATCCCATGTTTGCTTCCTCCTTTCTCTCTCTTCATTCAGTCTCTGAGCAGGAAGGAGCTCCCTCTGCCTCCTCAGATGAGCTGAGGCTTGTCGCAGTCAGTCTGTGTTCGCCCAGATGCCTCCTGGGAACTCCCGTCCTGGCAGGACGTATTGTGGCTGGCACCGGGCGCAGCTCTCCATCCTTTCCCCCCCGAGACTCAGGCTTTGTAGTCCGCCTGTGAGAAAACTAACCACAAACCCCGGGACAAGCACCGGCGACAGCACAGACACCTCAGGGATCCTGAGGACCTTTTGACGACGTCCTTCGAGCCCCAGAGGAGGAGGACTTCTGGGACATGTGGCTGGGAACATAAACAGAGCCCCTGTGGTCCTGAAGCTCTGCTCAGACGCTCCAGCAGCCACAACAAAAACACAGAACACCGGTTCACTGCACTCGATCCCCTGCAGAGGAGAGACGGAAACACTTCACCTTTCAGTCACCCTGTCTGCTCAGATCCAGCCGTTAATGTGCGACACTTCATTTAAGTTTCAATCAAACAAAACCACACAGAAACACTGACTGAAGAGGAAGCATCGCTTCGGAAGTTCTAGTTTGTTCAGCTCTACGTTTGTTTACTTGCTTTGTTTTTTCTTTTAAACACAGTTTAAATGTTGATGTCTTGTTATAAATGTATTTTCTGCTCCTGTGAAACACATTTAATCCGGAATTTGTGTCCGGTTAATAAACTCCTTTTTTTCATTGAACTAGAAAATGTTCAGTATCTTGTATTAATTTTTCTTTAGGAAGTTAGAAAAAACATTCTCATTGTCAACTGTTTGGCCAGTTAATTGGGTGACAATTTGTTATTGGGAGCTGGATCTGAATAATTTATCCCTAACAGAACTCCGTTTCCATGTGTGTCTGTCAAACCTCCCCTGCGTGTGTGCCTTTAGGATGGTTGTGTTGATAAAATTTAAACTCGAAGTTTGTAATTTTGGATCCTTGAACTTTAACTACAAGAGACAAAATCAGCTGGCTGGTGAATCGCAGCAGAACTGGCAGATTTTATCATCTAAATCTAACTGAAACTGTCTCTGACTGACTGTTAACGTCTCCAGCTGAGCTCGTCACATCGTAACATGCTAATTCAGATATCAGAGTTTCATGCTAATTCAGTGCTGTGCAGTGATGCAAACAGCTCTGAGACTGAAGCTTACGAGTCCTGTTAGGCCTGAGTGGTGTGTTTTCTTACCAGCTGATTAAACATGCAGTAAACATGGGCAGCAGAGGAAACTCCCATCATGCTCCTCTGTTTCCAGCTCACCACGCTCAGCTTTGGAGCCGCATTACATTTCAAAACAAACTGCGAATGTGGAGCTGGTCCTCGGTGCAGAGTGGAGAGACGGTTGTGTTGGAGGTTGATGCATGAAGAGCAAAGTGCTCCCCTGGAAGCGTCTCCTCACCTGGCAGAGAGCAGCAATCATGTCGACTCCTCACCCTCTAATATGTTTGTTAGACCTTCCACCACGGCTCGTTACAGGCCGGGATGTTTCTCATTCATTAGTTAGCACGTTCAGCCACTTGTGACGGATTGCACCGGATCACACACACACACACACACACACACACACACACACACACACAGTGAATGCAAACCGAGCGAACACACCACGGAGACGGCGTGTGTGCATGTTAAAGTGTGTGTTTACATGCAGCTGTGTGTTTCCTCAGGCAAAATGGCTAAGAGGGATGTTGATGCAACGTTTGTGTCGATTGCGTGTGTGTGTGTGTGTGTGTGTGTGTGTGTGTGTGTGTGTGGATCGTTGGCAGAGAGGTTTGCAGAGGTTCTGCCTGTTTGTTTGATTATTGAGTGACAGGAAGCTCAGGAGAGATGTGCCTTGCTAGCTCGGCTGGCGCCTCAGGGCTTCAAGGTCGACAGGATTAGCATTTTAAAACCTCTGCTCCCCAGATCTGTGGGGGGGGGGGCAGCAACCTGGCTCCTTCAAAATTGGATCTTCTTCCTACTTTCAGCTCATCCTGGTTTCTTTTCACATGTGTGGCTCAGATAGGAGGGAGGAGGTTTACCTGTCTCATTACACCGCAGCACACAGCAGGGATCAGGCTGAGAGGAAGCAGCAGCGCAGTCACGCAGCTCGTGTTGCAACGCTTTGCTGCATTTAATCCAAACCATGTGTAGTTTGGTAAAAAGGCTCCAGTTCATTCCTGCTCTGTTCATTTCAGTTTTGGTGAATCTGTGCACGTCTCAAATGGGCTGATGCTCGTATCTGGTTTTGTCCGCTGCATACTTTATTTAAAACCCTCCATCGTAGCCAGAACTTTACTTAAAACGGTCAGCCGGCTTATGATGAGCCGCTGTGCCTCAAGGACGCCCGGAGGGGAACTACTGACGCCCTCAGCGGCTCATCTGTGACACGAGCGGTACATGAGAAGTATCTGTAGAGAACAAGGCCACGTTCGAGCCATTCAGGCCGTTCTGGAACATAAACTAATGCCAACTGCTGCAGGCGGCTCAAAGAAGAAGAAGAAGATCCACCTGTTAAACGTTTCAGTGAGCAAAGACGCTCTGCAGCCCGAGTGGGATGCAGCTGCAGCTGACAGACGCCTTCCACAGACCCTCTGTGACACTGTTACACCCACATAACAGAGCCGAGCCGAGCTGGACCAGGCGGAGCTGGACCAGGCAGAGCTCCTGTGTGGCCCAACTGAGAGCTGAGCTGAAGCCATGGAAGCATCAGCAGAAGCAGGTACAACGCTGAAAAAGCTGCTTGCTGATGCATTCATCTGAAATGTTTTTAGGGCATTTTTGGACCCACTGAGCATGCTCAGTAGAGCCTGTCTGCAGCTGATTGGTCGAGCGGTGAACTCATTTAAGCTGCAGATTGTGTGTGTTGTAATCTGCAGCTTCCCCACGCTGCACGTAACTCAGTTTTAAGCTCGTTGATCAGATGTTACAGCTGAAGCCTCGAGGTGTTCGCAGGTTTCTGAGCGTGTTTCTGTGCTCAAGCTTGAACCTGCAGTTTTTATCAAGGAACCACATTTGTTTTTTTCTCATAGAATTTTTAATCTTTAACTGTTTTTAACTTGGAGTTTAATGTTGATCCGGGCGTAAAAACTGTTTTTCCTTGTTGTTTAAGAAATTCAGCCGAGCGATGCTTTTCTTGTTATTCCTGTTTTTACACAAATGATCTGAGGGTTTTCTTCTCAGACTGGACCTGTGAAAATCTCCTGCATGGCTCCACGACGTGACGTCTCTGCTTCTCATTTCTTCATTCAGCTTCAAAGCCCAACAAGCTGTCCACACGCAGCGTGTTCTGCCTGTTGACTCGCTCACATTCGCTCATGTTGACTTGGTTTTTTTTGCCTCTGTCATGAGAGAGTCAATAGTTAAATGGTTTCTTGTCCGTCTGCTCTGCAGTGAGATCTGATCAGGAGTCTGCACGGCGCTTTATTTTGAATTTTCACCAGATTCTCCATGTCTTTCTGTGTTTGACCTCCTGCTGAGCTCGTTCTGCTCTGTGCAGCTTCATGCTGGCAGTAACACACTCGCAGTGTTTTCTCTGCGGAGAACAGCAGAACAAACCAAATGAAATGATACGGCGGTTTGAGGAAGTCGTTTCAGGCCGAACCTCAGGTGGCTCTGCACGTTTGTGCCAAGAAAATATTGTTTCTGCAGTAATTTCAGCCACATCGCCGTGCTGTTTTCTACAGAATCAGGTTCAATCGAAACTCTTCAGGGGATTTGACACAACACAGTAAATACGAGGAGCTGATTAAAGAGGCGCTGTGGCCACAGCCGTCGATGATGAAACATTCTGCTGAGGCTGCAGAAACACTCGAGTCAAAGATTCAAACTGAGAATCTGACACGATCGATTCGCTGCAGACGAGTTTAAATGACGACAGTGTTCTTCGATTTGTTTACATGATTTTCTTTGCTGTGAGAAAGAATCCAACCTGGTTCAGTCTGACTGTCAGGGGTCAAAGGTCGCGTCACACCTGACTCAGCATCTCTCTGTGTTTCTCCTCCTCTGGAGCGAAGCGATGAGGAAGCAGCATCTCGTTTCAAACTGGACGGACAGAGACGGCCTGTGATTGGTCGACTCGGCGTCAAACGTCTCAGCGATCACATTCAGCATCTTTAAGGAGAAACGTGTTGATTCTCTCTGACAAACAGTGAGAGCAGAGGTGGAAACAGTCTTTGCTGAAGTAGAAGAAACGAAACATCAGTGTTTAAAGTTATTAAAACGTATCACAGTCTCCATTTTGAAACAACCGAGGAACAAGGATTCGTTTCATTTTAAAGGAATTATATTGAAAAAGGAAGATGAAGGTGAGCTGAAGCAGGTGGACGTCAGTGACCTTTTTGAGCAGAATGACTCTGTGTTATCAGCACACACTCATTTACTTTATCAGAGTTTCCCAAGGTTTCATCCCGCTGAGACGAGCTGAAATAAACCGTCTGAATGTTTCACTGAGTCAGTTTCAGCAGATGTGGAAAGAAGAAGGAAGAGACCAAATCAAATGCAACATTCGGGAGCTAAAATGCTTTCTGAAGCAGTGAAATGTTCCTGTCAGCAGCTGGTTGAGACCAAACTGAAGCTACAGAGTGAAACTGTTGTCATCAACTTTGTAGATTTATATTAAAGAAGAAAATAAATCAATGTTTCCTCTAAAGTTTATTTCCAAAGTGACCAAACAAATCGGTTAATTCAGGCTTAAGAGAGTTATTAGCTGTAGCAGTGCAGCCTTTTTAAGAAAACCAGCACAGAAGTAACGTGTATTATCTTTCTGCCAAACTGGAATAAATCGAGTAAAATCTCTGCTTCTGTTAAAATAGTTTAAAAATGTGGATTTTTCAGGAATCTGTCAGAGAAAATGTGTTTTGATCTGTCTGTGGATCTGTCTGGATCTGTCCATGGATCTGTCCTTTGTTAATATCATTATTATATTATTACATCTTATTATTATTGTATAATTGATTAATATTTTTGAGTTAATTTATCAAAACTGCAGCTGAACTTCACTCATCATGATTCACACTCATCAAATAAAAATCCAAAGACAAAATCAAATTTTTCTGTCGAGTTTTTCATGCGGGTCCATGATCAGTTTCTGGTTTCAGTTTCTCCTCCTGCGTGATCAGGATTGAACAACACGTCTGAGGCTTCATGTCCAACGTTTCTGCTGCAGATTTCTTCTCGTATCTGACAGTTTACTGATGGAGTCAAACATGTTTCCTGCTGAATTTATCTTCACAAATTGCTGTCATTTCAAAACCTCAATGTACTTTAAATGTAAATACGTCTGCTCGACATATTTGAATGAATTTCCAACAAAGCTTGTTTCCTCTGAGCTCTTATTATTCAAACTACTTCCTGTCTCGTCTGTCTCACTGAAAACCCAAACACATTCCTCTCACTTTTGTTTTCTCACTGCGTCATTTGCATTTCAACACGCGGTGCTTATTTCAGGACGTTTCATCACACCAGGTCGCTTTCATTAGTGCAGCTAATGTGAAGTACTGAAGGCTCGCAGCAGACAGGTGTGTGTGTGTGTGTGTGCGTGTGTGTGTTCCCTCTCCTTCTGGGCTCAACTCATCTTACACACATGCATTTCAATGCATTTTTACTTCATTAGTGTAATTTATGATACAAATTAAAGCTTCTCACCTCCGTCATGCAGCTCGGCTCCTCCAGGTTCCTGTGATTCCTGAGCTGAGCGGGCAGGACGAGAGGAGAAGATTAAAGCAAAGTGAACATCAGAACATGGCAGGTGATGACTGAACAAGAAAGATGTGAGGATGACAAGGAACAGCCGGAGTCAGTAAGTCACCAAAGATCAGAATGAAGCTGTGAAATCTGAAGGATCTGCACCGACACAACAATGAATTCAAGAGGAATTAAGAGGAAAATCAGAAACCAAAGCAACAGAAACTTAACTGCTTCATGATTCATGAGTTCATAAGAAAAGCTCATGGTGTAGTTAGCATCAGTTAGCATCAGTTAGCATAATTTGGCATCATTTAGCATCAGTTGGCATCAGTTAAGATAAGTTAGCATCAGTTGGCATCATTTAGCATCAGTTGGCATCAGTTAAGATAAGTTAGCATCAGTTGTCATAAGTTAGCATCAGTTGGCATCAGTAAGCATAAGTTAGCATCAGTTGGCATCATTTAGCATCAGTTAGCATCAGTTAGCGTCAGTTGGCATCAGTTAGCATCATTTAGCATCATTTAGCATCAGTTGGCATCAGTTAGCATCAGTTATTAGTGCTTTGTTGGCACCTTTTTGCTGCTGAAAACAAAAATTAAGATTAAACAAGATGAAAAAACGTGAGTAAAATCAAAGCTGTGAGTTAAAAGAGGCTGAAAAGTTGTGTTGAGCTGCAGAGAAGAAAACACTCACTGCAGGCTGCTGCTAACTGCTAACTACTAACCCTCCGTCACTGATCCCGTCTTTTATCTGGCAAACACACAGATCAGCAGCAGGAACGTCATCTGAACCAACTCGTCCAAACAAAAGCACAGATTTATAAAAATGACTTGCAGTGAACACACCTGTCCTGACTGCCCGGCCTGCACACACACATACACACACACACACACACACACACACACACACACACACACACACACACACACACACACACACAC
>JAUZTA010000001.1:30388392-30400975 GCA_034780835.1 Ctenochaetus striatus
GTCGCGCAGAATTCATGGAGATTGGTTGAATTTTTGTTAATTGTTGTGATCGCAACATCACAAATTCCTGGAGGGACTGTTTAGTGTTAGCAGTGTGTTTCACAGACATCATCCAGAGACGTTAAAGCAAAAACTTCTCCTTTTTCCAAAAAATATTAAGCCTTGGGCAGCAAAAACTGATCAGGAGTGTTTGATTACATCCTGATAATTGTGTCAATGATATTTGACCAGCTCGTGTGTCGACGTTGTTTTATCAAGACGGCTGCAGAAAAGAGAAACCAGACAATGAAACATAATCCTTTAAACCTCAAAGTTTGTGTCTTTCCTGCAAAAATCAATCTCTAAGTCTCCTCTTGAGCCAAACCTCCTCCTCCCCCCTCCTCCCCTCTCCTCCCCCTCTGTGCACAGTTCATCTCACAGTCTTCAACATCAGGTAGAAGGAGCTGAAACTGAGTGCAGCGTTACTTTATGAAAATAATCTGTAAACAGGAAGCACTCTGACAGAAATAGCACAGCAGATTTTTTTCCTCTCAGCTCCCATGAACTTGATCGTCATCTTTTTTTCCCTTAACTTCACTCAGGATCAATATGTTGGAGTGTTCCAGTAATGTTTGTCATTGAATCAGCGTCTCTCTGCGTCACTGAGCTGCTCGTGATGATGCCGGTGAGGGATGAACGTGAACCTCCACGTTCACAGATGAGCGGTCCGCTGGAGAGAAGCCAAGCAGCACAAACTCACTCAGGAATTCATCCACTAACTGGCTCCATAATCTCCACAGCGAGGCCGACAATTAGAAATCGTTACCCATTTGCCACCTGAACAGCTCGCTGCTCGGTAATGAGCAGATAATTCTGTTATTCCTAACTGCACTCCGATACACTGCTGCTTCTTTCTTACTTTATTATGGTCCTCATTAGCACCAGCACGAGGCTTTTTTTTCAGGCTGCAGTCCACACATGCACACTACACCCACACAAACAACACACACACAGACACACACACACACAAACAACACACACACAGCTCAACTCATTAAGCTACAAACCAGGTAAGAGAAAACAAACACACCTGTCATTCTTCCCACCAACACAAAGTTATAAATCAGAAAATCCTTCGAGAAACTGACAGCAAACTCAACTTTTCCTCCTTCAGACGAACTCACAGATGTGTTTCTTCATCCAACACACGTTTCATTTTAAAAAACACAAGAAAACGTCATTACATTCAACATTTAATTAATACATGCACTCGTGTTGTTGTGGGGTTGTCACTGCGAGCTTTCCCTCCTCCTCCTCCTCCTCCTCTTCCCCAGCAGCGGTGATTAATTAAAGTTAATGAATGCCACAGCGAGCGCTCACCTCGTGTCTGTGCAGAAAAACACGGTGCTGAACAGGAAAAAGCTGCGGCTTCGACAAGGTCGTCACATTCAGGTTCAAAACAACAACCAGCACACAAACTCCGGGCGCTTTTGTTAAAGTTGTTGTTACACGACAGAAGTTGTGAGCATCCTGAATTAGATTCTGCAGCAGATTTTACACGTGTAAACAGCCTCTGAAAACACACCAACGTGAATGTTTACGAGTGTGAAACTGTTAAAGTCGCAAAAGAAGCAAAACTTGGAGCCGAAAGAGGCCGAAAGCTGAGCGGATCTGAGAGGAACTGCAGCTTCGTCAGCTTCTGAACGGCTCCTTCAGTGTGAGCTGCTGCGGTACTTTGCACCAAAGTAATGTGATTACAGTAACGTTGGACTAATTACAGCTAAGAGGTCACAACCTGCAGAGGTTGGAGGGAACGATGGAGCATGAGAACTCCATCTGATCTGAACCCACAGTGCTCGTGTCTCATCTCTCCTGGACGAACAAACAGCACAGTGTGTCCTCTTCTTCTGCAGCTTCATCCACTTTTCATCAGAGCTTCAGTCTGCATGCGGGACACAGAGAGAACGGTCATCCTGACAGCAACACGCACATCCAGGAAAATATGAGAAGTGTGTGGGTTCATGTGTTCAGGAGAGAGTTTCCCTTTAACATCCTCACTGTGACCCTGTGTGTGTGTGTGTGTGTGTGTCTCACTGTACAACATCCACCTCTCTGACGGAGAGGAGAACCTTTTGTTCCACCTCTACAGTCCCCAATTACAGTAATCTCCTTCCCCGGTTAATCCCGCAGCGCAGAACTTTGAAGTGAAGCGCTTCACTGAACATCAAAGTTGTCTCCTCGCCGGCGCTCACGCCCGTCACAGAAACACTGTCGGGTGTGAAGGGGGAGGATGGAGGATGATGTGACGGCTGGAGGAGCCCATACAACACAAACACACACTGCGTCCCGCCACTTCAAATATGCTCTCCGCAGACTATTACAGAGGAAATCCAGCTAATGCTGGAACAAAGCTGCTGCTGGGAGCCGAACGCTCCGAACCAAAGTTTCCTCCACACAGGCAGAAAAAGAAGGCTGAGCAGGTAAACCTCTGTTCTTTACTTAAGAACTCTGTTTAAGCACTGAAAGTTGGCGTCGAAGTAAAAGTTGAAAATCAAACAGCCTGATTTTGTTTTTTTATTGGTTTATTGACAAAGTTCCTTTCTTGACTCATAAAGTTGTAAAAAATCATTAAATCTGGCGATGAAAGTCAAAACTCTTCCTGAAGGAGCTCTGAAGCTTCAACCAACACAGACATGAAGTCTTATAAAACTCAGTTAAAACAGAAACATCTCAGCGACAAAATTAGTAAATTATGTCTGAAGGATTAAAAGTAAGAATTTCCCGACGGCCTGGGGCAAATAAAATGCCACACTGGGGCAATAAATCCAGTAAGTCACCTGCAACTGAAGCAGCATCACAAAACAAAAGTTTCCTGGCAGAAAGACGACTAAATACAGAGATTTTCCCTTTAATATCACAAACCGTACCATGTTTTCTTGTGTCAGAGTGTGTGTTAGTGTGTGTGTGTTAGTGTGCGTTGGTGTGTGTGTGTGTGTGTGTGTGTGTTAGTGTGTGTTAGTGTGTGTGTGTGTGTCACGTGACAGGATGTGACCCTCAGGCAGGAGTGGAAGCGGAGTGTGAAATTACTCCTCACTTACATTTCATCGGCCTCCATTGATCCTCCTCCTGAGCTGGTCTCAGATCAGTTAATGTGAAAATGATTTCTGCTGCGACAGAAATGATGTCAGAGCTGATTGATCGTCACACCTGTGAGCTCGTTTAACAGCAGCTTTACTGTGTGATCGATGTTTTATGTTCAGCAGCTCTGATTCGATGGTTTTCATGTTTACAGAACTCTGAAACCTCGAACAGGATCTTTTCTTTGTCGTTTGTCCAGTTTTGAAGCTTTTTGCTGCGTCAGTCATGTTTTGGTTCAGAATTGATCACCATCGCAAGTCATCAAGTTTTTCTACTTTTCCAGCGCCATCTACAGGTGAAAACTTTACGATGCAGCTGCTCTGTGAGGCTCTGAGCTAAATGCTAATATTAGCATGCTAACGTGCTATTGCTACTAAACAGAAATTGTTTGGATCCTGATGGGATCATCAAGAGTTTTGCAGGTATGAAACCAAAGTGTTGCATGAGTTCAAAGTTGTCCTGACTGTAAATGTTGAGATATTTCACAGGAAAGGTGAAAACTTTGGTGCTAAAAGTCAGAAGATCTGCAAAGCCAGTGTTCAAACTCTGGGGACCATGAAAATGTGTGACCGACAGATCCTTACAGACGTGACTGAAGAGGATGTGTTTTCTCTCTCATAATTAAATATGTGTATATAGTTTCTATAATAAAATAACATCCAGCACTCAGCTTCACACATTGAGCTCACACTGTAACACTGCTGTCACACCCACAACACGAAGACCTGTTGATCTGAGGAAACATCAGCTTCTGCTCCCAAACACCTTCTGGACAGTTTCCACACTTCCTGCACTTCATTAGCATTTTTGTCTTTAAAAAACAAACGCAGACCTCAGTTTTTTTTCGTTTCCACTAACTGGTTTTCTTACAGTGAGTGTTACAGCCTCTCAGAGCCAACAGTGGGTTTTTTTCCATCCATGACTATTCTGCAACGCACAGCTCCACTGAGAATCATTCATTAAAAAAGGAAAAGGTCACTGAGAGCCACTCGGATGATTTTCCTGGAATAATGGTGCACTTTGTGCCCCACGAGCCGTGCAGAGCACAGAAAAGGTCGACAGAGGCCTGAGGACTGAACGCTGATGGTTCCTACTGTAACGAGGAGAACTTGAACTGTACGAGACGGGGAAACACTTTTAATGAAGATTTGTGTGTGAAGGACGTTAGTGGATCTGCTGCTAAACTGCAGACTTCACCCGCACACTGACCTTCTGTTACATCATCATCACGTCAGGATCCCCTCAGGATCCCGTCAAGATCCCATCAGGATCCCCTCAGGATCCCGTCAAGATCCCGTCAAATCCCATCAGGATTCCCTCAGGATCCTGTCAGAATCCCGTCAAGATCCCATCAGGATCCCCTCAGGATCCCATTAGATTCCGTTAGGATCCTGTTTGGATCCCCTCGGGATCCCGATTACATACCTGCAGAGGTTAAAATCAAGCAATCAGCTCTGCTTTGTTTCAGTTCTGCAGAGTTTTTTGCAAACGCCGTGACTCTGAACGTTCTGTGTGTTCGGCTGCGTCTCCTCTGCTCTCTCAGTGTTTTTCTGCACCTTCTGCAGAACTTTTAGCATCAAAACGTGTTTGATCAGCTGACGCATGAACCGGACCACGGACTCACAGTCACACAGGCTGCGGAACCGCCGGTCATGAACATGGCAACTTGCAGCTTTTTGATCAATAATTCAAACTGCAAACTTTCACTCTGCAGGGCTTTTAGGTGAATAATTAGAGTGAAGAACCACCACAGTCACCTAGTTTCATTAAAACTGGGTCAAAACCTTCACAGCAAATCTGCAGAACACTGCCAGGCAACGTGGCTGAGTCTTCAGCTGCAGATGTTTGGACTTTAGAAGTTTTCTTGATGATCCTGAACTGTTAACCATCACACCCTGCAGCTCCCTCATTCAGTCCAACACTGAACACGTCTCTGTTTTACAGGAGAAACATGACTCTTATGTTGTGGATCTGTGAGGAACAGTGTGACCTTCACAATATCAGAGTACAAAGCAACAAAATCCATTAAGAGTCTGGTCTTTAATATTGTAAGAATAAGTTACATTCATGTTTTGTAACAGATATGGATTTTTTGCAAACGTGCTCATGAAATCTTTTATGTTGAATCTATAAAACTCACTGCATTGATGATTTCTGTTGAGGACTTTGTGTTCATGCAGAAATCTGCTCAGAGCTTTGATCTGACGAGGTGAATCGAATGGTGACGTCTGACTCTTTGTTCCTTTTAAATGATAGAATAATAAAAATGCACAGAGTTGAACTCAGAGTTCATATTTGTGTATAACTGTCTGGATACGAGTAACGTGCAGAGTTCAGATGTTCACTGGTTTCAGTATAAACAGTCCGGTTCAGACGCGACAGGCGTTGGTTCCCGTGAGAAACAGATGTTGTCGGCTCATTACGGATGTTGTTCCCAAAACAGAGTCCTGTTCCCACATGTTCAGCTTCAGAGGTTGGAGGAGATGTTGAGTGCTGAGTCTTTGTTGGAGTCCTGGGACCTTTTGTTGTTCCAGCTCAAACCTGGACTGTAATCCAGTAAACGCAGCAGACGCAGAGTTAATTAAGGTCAGTCGCCGCTCGCCGAGCCGGAGGTAAGAGCCATTTATGAGATTAGTCTTATTGTTGGTTTCTGTGAGGGAGGAAGTGACTGTGGATTAAACTCCTCTGGAGGAACAGAAACAAGCGCTGACTGAGGAAAACAACCCGAGTATTCATTACAGACGTACTCTGATTACTGTGTAATCCTCATCTCACAGGCTCTTCCTGTATCCATCAATCCAATCAATCCATCTGTTCAATTATCTTGTTTTCTTCAGAGGAACTTCTTCATAAACAACTTCACATACTGGATGGATTCCAATTCAATTCAGCTCAGACATCTGGGTATCAGAAAGGAGGACTCTCATTGATCTCACTGATCTCACTGATCTCATTGATCGTATTGATCGTATTGGTTCCTGAGGTTTAAACAGACGAGCAGTGTCCGTCTGCGTGTCTCTCAGTTCACCTCTTTGATCCTGGTGAAATGTTGTGCAGACATTCATGATGGTGATGTTTTTTTATGACTTTCCATCCGACGCTCACACTGCCCCCTGGAGGCCAAACATGCCCAGTGACTCAGGAAGTTTATCTGACGCCAAAACAGTTTACAGAAGTTTGAGTTTCTAGAAAGTTAAACTTGTCACAATCAGAGAAAAACTTGTCACAAAGTAAACTCCTGTGAATGTGTGTTTGCATTAAAATGGTCGTTGCATCATTTTGCTAATCGACTCTGTTGCTTTGTGACAAATGTTTCCTAAATACATGAAGAGAAAACTTCCTGGAACAGAGCTTTAGAAGAGCCCTGATAATCTAACGTGACAAACATTTACATCATTTTACCAAACTTTCCGTTTTTCATCCTTTCCATAGTTTTGTTTCTGTGTGAACAGCAGAGGAGAGAATCAGCTGGACTTTCTCTAAAACAGTGAGTGTTTCTTTGAGAACAAGCTGCGTCTGACGGACTCGGCAGAGAAGACGACAGCTGGTTAAAACAGAGACGACAGACAGGTTCAGATCCGAGCCGATCGAGTCTCAGGTCGGCCGGCATCGAGCCTCAGAGGAGGCTGAGAGGAGCCGGCTGCAGGGCAAAGGATTTGGCACAGGAGAGGAACAGGTGGGCCCTCCACACACACACACACACACACACACACACACACACACACACACACACAGATGCACAGACACACACAAAAGCACACACACAGATCACACAGTAAACTGTAGCAACAGGGTTTGGGCTCAAAAAGCAAAGAGTCGACTGAATTTCAAGCTTCCAGCAGAAAGAAAACAAACTCGGAATCAGAAACAATATTTGCAGAAAGTTCTTCTTCATCTGTAGTTTGATGGTCGATGAACATCCAGAGTTTCTGCTGTTTGAGCCTCGTTCGTGCTCTCAAACACTGTGAGGTTTTCAAATGTGGAATCATCTGTGTTTAACAACCAGAAACAGCTGATTTACCAAAGTCAAACTAATATTACTGAATGTTTTAGCAAACAATGCTAACTCTTTTCCAACAAACCTGAATTCATGCAGGTTTGGAATCATTTGGGATGAAAACTTGGAGGCATTTCAACACATTTGTCTGTGTGCAACATGCAAACGTTCCCAGACTCAGTGAAACTCATCACATGCAAACTTTTTCATTCTATTTATGTAAAAATGTTAACAAGTTTTTTCCCTCGAAACAAACACAATCAGCTTCTAACAACGTCCCAGCTAACTGCTGCTGATTTTCACTCTCCCCTCTGGATTCTTTTCATCTGACTTTTATGTTTGTTGTGTTGTGGAGAAAAAGAAACAGGAAATGTTGGACTTAAATTCATCAGGTGGACACGAACACAAACACATCAGAGTCTGTCTGTCGAAGAATCAGCAGCAACTTTCCATCAAAAAATGTTCAAAGTCGAGTTCAAACGCAGAAAATTCAATAACAGTTTAACTGAAACTCTCGAGCCGCTTAATGAGTAAATAATTTAGAGCTAAATTAATATCTCATGACTGAAATATGACGACGTTTAACTGAAACATTCATCAAAAGACAAAGATTACAGCTGGATGAGTGAAAGTGGAGAGAGGAGGAGGAGGAGGAGAGTGCTGGAGAGAGCTTCTTCTTCAGGTCTGGACCAGCTGATTGGAGCTCATCACTGTGTGTGTGTGTGTGTGTGTGTGTGTGTGCGTGTGTGTGCGTGTGCGTCTCATTAACTCCCCTTTATTCTGCCTCTCAGATAAGAGCCTCTCCTCAGTGAGCTGAATAAATTGCGTGTCTCTACTCGGCGAGAGGACGGCCGAGTTGTGAATGAAGCTCGGAGCCTCGATAACGTTCTTCCTGTCCTGATTATTGTTTCCTTCCTTCCTTCCTTCGGCGGGAAGGTGAGGTTGAGAGGTTCGGGCCAAGATTTCATTTTCTCTGTAGATATACATGAAAAAATAATGAGACATCTTTGTGCATTCTGGCTTTCATTAATAAAGCAGCAGCCTGCCGCTCAGCGTGGGAGCCGCAGAGAACGAACACGATCTGATCTTTAAGTTATTACTGAGCTGCTTCCACGCCGCCGTGTCGCTCAGGTTAACGGGGAAATGTAATACAGATGATTCATTTGACTTGAAATTCATTATTCGTGTAACATTTTAACATGAAGTCCTTCTGCTCTGTGTTACCTGACTCTCCCCGCTGATCTGCAGTGTGTTTTATTAAATGATGAACGTCTCTGTTTTCTCTGGTGGCCTTTTTGTTTGAGCTGTGAGTGAGTAATCCCCTGCACTGTTGGAACATTAGAATATGGCAAATATCTCTCACTTCGAGCCCTTATGTTCCCCGTAATCCCCTTAAATCTCCCCTCAGCAGCTTCATACGTTCGTACACTTCTTGCTCCAGCGAGGCCACGTCACGTCAGAAACCAGTGAAATATTAAAAACCTGGAGAAACGAACACAGAGTTGCACAAACTCAAGATGTCAAAAAACATCAAGAGCTGAACTTCAGACTTTACTGAACTGATGATGCTTTTAAAGGAAGGTCGCAGCTTTCATTCAACTTCTACTCCACTACATCTCAGAGCTATTTACTTTTACTTTTACTCCACTACTGCCACAGAGAGGCCAGCAGTGTAAGGAAACACTAAAGGTAACTTAGATGAACTTGATGGAGGTGGAGACAGAAGCAGCTGGAGTTTGCTGAGGATGGAAAATGTCCCAAAGCTCAGAACAGATTTTCTGTTTTTCTGAGTTCATGAAAACTTCTTGGAGACACGTGGTTCTCTTTGCATCTCCAAAAAGTTCCTCCTTTCATACAGCTGCATTACTTTAAGTAACTTTAATACCAGAGTATCTGTGATGTGATGTTAGTTCAAAATAAATTTTCCACCACTGATGGGAAGAGATCCAAACATTCAGAGACAAAACCTGCGTCAGTAAACTGTTCCACCCTGGAAGCTTTAATGACTTTTTCTACTGGATGTGACTGAAAACAGTCCACAGAGACGTCAGAGGATTTATACTTTGTGTCTGCAGAAACACCAACAAAATGTATTTTGGACTTAAAGTGTCACAGATTCTTGGAAAAGTGCAATTAAACCAGTTAAATTAAGTTTCTTTTTCTTCAGGAAATGATACCAGAAGAAACTGCGGTGTGTTAGGATGAAGGAGAAGTGTCCTTTTAAGGAGAAAATGAGGAGAAATAAACCTGAAAATGGCTGAATTCGGTTTAAAAACAGCAGGATGTCAAACATCCTCATGGGACGAAACGACAGCTTCCTCTTGTCCTTCCTGCAGCTGGACAAAGACTTTGTGAAGCATCTTCTTCATTACGTTTCTTTAATCCTTTTCAGAAACTCGTACGCCCACTTTCATCTCCTCTCGGAGTGAAGTGCTCCTTGTCATCTCCTCTGATCGCTCACTCATTAACGCCTTCCCTCGGCTCCTCCCGTCCCGTCTCAGACTCGCCGCCGCCGCCGCCGCTCTCTCCCCTCTGATGATGCGTGAACACATGTTGTAATTCCTCTCCTCGTGTCGCTGATGTTTCGCTCTGCTCCAGGCTCTCCTGCAGCTCCTCGGAGGCCTCTGTTCTCGCTCTGAGTGTCTCCTCCAGCTGTCGGGGCTCTGGACTCGTACTGAGAGCTCTTCATCTGCATCTAAAGAGGCCCTGAGGTTACACAAACGATGGCAGGAGGCAGCGAGCGGAGCTGCACTCGAGGACACCTGAGGGCTGATTCGAGAGCGCGGCTTATCCGGAGGCGAGAATTAACACGAGGACGTTTTCTTCTGTGTGACGAGTGCAACGTCTGTCAACGTGCAGCGTCCAGGGAATCCTGTTTCTTATGAGGTTAGAAAAGTTTGTGCACAAAGTGAAGGATTGTGTGACTTAAAATAAAACACCTGAAACTGTGAAGTGAACGTTCAGAAAATGCTGATACGAATCATCGTCAACCTGCAGACTAATCGCGGCTGACTGGAGTCTGAAGATCTGAGGAAAGTAAAACTCTTGAACTTTACTCTGAAACAGACAGGAAGCCGGTGAAAAGAGGCCGAGTGAGGGTCAAGATTTTATCTTCTTGATTAAAGGCTGGTTTCAAACACACCCTGAAATTCCCACGATCCATTTCACCTCTGCAGACTCCCGTTTGTCAGGGACGATGAAGCTCCACCGGCAGCCAGGAGCTGCAGGCCGACCAGGAACAGCAGGTCAGATCCTTCAGGGCCGACAAACACCCGCTGGACCGAAGGAAGAAAGTAACTTCAGAAGCAAAGAAGACAAGAATGAGTAAGAGAAGCAGACGTCAGGAAAGCCTTTAAATCTCAGCAGAACACCTCCTCACTTCCTGTTCCTCTGAAGCGTTTCTCACAGAGGATGTTGGAAGGTGAAGGCAGGCAGGTAGATCCTGTTAGCATGGAGGAGGCTTGAAGTCTGCTCTCCCAGATCAACTTCTGACAGCATCTCAAACAAACAACAAACACACACAAACAGCAAAACAGACAAGAACACAACGGCAGACAATAATCCAGACAGACGCCTGCAGTCTGCGGCCGTTTGATGGCGAATAAGAAACATCGAAGGAAAACACACGAAAGCACAGAGAGAAGCACACAAAGTGAAACACGACAAAGACACACAGCATGTAAAAAAAACTTTAAAGCAAAGAAACCGAAGCTCTCGAGCAGAGGCGGCGATGACAGAAGCAAAACTTCAGCATGTTTGAATGTCCACAAACTCCTGGTTTGTTTTTGCAGAGAAGAAGAAAAGTTGCGTGATGTTTCTCAGTCATGTGAAATGTGCTGCTGTGCAGGAAAAACACCGACCATCCACAGTTATTCCCACCATCACATCCGGAGTCCGTCCGGCTCTTCTGTCCCAGCTGCCCTTCAACCAGCTCCACCGGACGTGACCGTCAGGCGGAGCTTCATGAACTCTGTGTGGAAACTCCAACATCAGCCGTGTGTCTCTGCAGCTGTCACACCGTCTCCCTCGCAAACCAGAAGACAGAGCGAAGCCTGAATTATCCACAGGCTCGTCTCCGGGGGAGGGGCGGCCGTGCAGCACTAATCCACAGCGACAGGAAGTGCATGCAGCAAAAAGTGAGACTCACATTAAAGCACGTTGCAGCACATTAAATCCACACGCCAGTCGCAACGTTTCAAAAATAAAACCCTTCTGGAGTCGTGTTGATTGTTTGCATCGTGTAAAAAGATGCGGTGAGTGTTGGTGTTCGGCGTGCAGAGCGAGGACGGTGAAGTGCACTCTGAGGTTTAAGGAGCCGGTCGTCTCCTCGCTGAACGGCTGCCAGGATTCATCTTTTCTCCCTGACGTTCGGTGACAGAGAGCAGCTGTGGGAGGAGCTGCAGTGAACCACCGACAGGGTCGAAGTCTGACCGACCATCAGCTGCACGACGGCGGCGACCGAGACGGAGACGTGAGACCTGCAGGGAGAATCCACGTGACTGAGACGCATCTCCGTGTCTCTGCCAGGCCTTTTTCTCTCAGAGTTCTGCTTCTGTCGGGTTCATGCGTCTGATTTTTAACAGTTCAGAGCATTTTGATCAAAGACAGCTCGTCGTGCATCACCTCGTAGTGACGATGCATCCTTCATTTCAATGGTTCTGCTCCAAACTGGAGAAAATACAGGAAGAATCCTGAAGGAACTTCAGCTTTCTGCATCAGACAGCCTGAAAATTAATCTACAAAATCTAAAAAAATATTTCCATGGAGCTACACACAGAACATGAACCCTGACCTCTTAGCCCACAGGAAGAAGAAGAAGAAGAAGAAGAAGATAGCTTGTGATAGCTTGTTGCTGCTCGTCCTTCTTCACTCATTTTCTCTCAGTTCTTCCTCACTGAAACAGAAATCACAGATTTGAAGCCTGACAACAAAGTTTCAGTTGATTCAGAGTTTGTAAAACCTCTCGCCTGCTCATGTCGGCGCTTCAGAGCCTGAAATCTGCATCTCTGTGGACGTTTTGCTGCGTTCAAAGACTAAAACGTTCAGCCTGAGGGAGAAAAGATCAGCAGCTTCGTTCAGGCTCTAATTAGCTTCTTTCCAGAAGATCCACACGTTCCTGAGTGAGGCTCTGCTGTGACTGAACGTTGTGTCTGAAACCAAACTGGAACCTCACATATGATCATCACTTGGCCAAACTGGAGCTGATGTGATGTCCAGACTGTTGGTGGTTTTATTTTGAAAAAAGTTATTAACATTCAGTCAAACAAGATTATTTTCTTCATAACTGACGTTTAAAAAATTCAAAGATCAAGAGTTTCAGTTTCTGTTTTGAAGAAGGAAACAAAGCTGAACTGCTGGAGGAAACGTCGCTGAATGTGACATCTCAACCTTCACTGAGATGTTTATGAAGTCTGTGTGTGTGTGTGTGTGTGTGTGTGTGTGTGTGTGTGTGTGTGTCTGTAAGCTGTT
>JAUZTA010000001.1:30434079-30445519 GCA_034780835.1 Ctenochaetus striatus
GGAACATGAAGGAAAGGTGGATCAAAGAGTCTGAACAGTTTCCAAAAAGAAACTTAATGAATTCTTCATGTCAGGAAAGTGAGAAGGGAAAAGTTTCCTTCAGAGAAAAGTGACCCAGTTTTCCATGAAGAGGATTATTGCTCAGAATATTTTAGAGAATTTTAAATAAACCGACTTTGTTTTAAAGTGTCACAGGAAGCTCAGCTGAAGTTTGAACTCATTTTTAAAAAATCTGAAAAACATCTTCTGAACAGAGTTTTAGGGGATCAAAAGACAGGAGTTTCAGGAGGTTTGACTTTCGCTGTTTGGCCCTTTGTGACCCCCAAGTGTTTGTTCAGGTCTTTGAACAGAACAAGATGCACGTGGTAGCTTCATTAAAGTTCAGTAAAGTTCTCTCTTTCTATTAGAAGCTCAGAGCCCCAGAAAGCAGCTGATCTGATCCACAACGTTCACACACACAGTTTCATTCAGAAATCTGTTCACACAGTCTGTTTGTTTGTTAAACGGTTTATTTTTCAGAGTTTTTCCACATTTTTTGTGTTTCGGGTTCGAAGGTTCTGATCTTCCGTCCAGTTTTTATCGATTTAATCAAAAAATGATCACAAGTTCTGCTTTCATGTTGTTTTTTCTGACTTTTCAGCTCTGACAGGGTGGTGGTTTGATCTGTTGTCATGGCGACAGAGATGCTGACATTGATCATGTGACTTTGGTCAGGTGGTAAAAACTCATGAAGGAGGCAGATCTGTGACGGCTTCACCTTTTTGTTTGGATGAGGCAGTTTTTTTTGTGTGTTTCTGTGTTTTCTTACAGTTTTCTCAGAGTTTTTTTTTATTTTAATGGAAGGAAAACCGTCACATTGCTTCTTCTGCACGGATGTAAAGTTCATCTTTAAAATTCACTCGATGAGTATCTTCAGGAGGAAAGTGGACTCTGCAGGAGCTGAAGCTGTCGTTCAGAAACGAGTCGGAGCTTGAAGAAGCTGCTTCCTGCGGACGTCGAGGCCTCGAGTCACTGAAGAGAAACGGACTCGTGTCTGTGGAAACGTGACGGCTGAGATCTTCATTCAGGGAAATGAGGGAACGTGAGAATGTGATTTTTTTGCAGTAACCTGTGTGTGAAAAGGCCTGTGAGTCGCAGGCTGTCGCAGTGAACCTGCGACGTCCTGCTGTTTGCACTGACTCATGACTCCGCTGAGACTCTGCACTTCCTGTCAACAGTCACATGTTTGTGTCTGCAGTCGCAGCTGCTCGAACGTGTGTGTGACGTTTCTGTTTTTCCTGCTAACGACTTCACAGATTTACGTCTCGGCCGAGTCATGCTCACTGGTTTCACTGGTTTCATGTGGCCGTTCACTGGTTTTGTCCCTGATTCCTGCTGAGTCATCCTGCTTTCTTGTGTGCTGATGCAGTGAAATGTTTTCACTCTTTATACGCTCAATAAATTGACTCCACATGGACGATTTGTTTTTGTGTACGTTTTGTTTTAGAAGGTAAAAGCTTGTCATGTGGTTCTCTGTTTCCAGGAAAACTGCAGGATTTTCTTCCACATTTTGAGTCACATCGTGTCTGTGGTTGTGACTGAGGTTTCCACGGACGGTTTCGTTTCGGACTTTTTGGATTTCAACAAACCTCCTTTCACATTTCTCTTCAAAGTTTCTAAAA
This sequence comes from Ctenochaetus striatus, assembly GCA_034780835.1. Lineage (NCBI taxonomy): Eukaryota > Metazoa > Chordata > Actinopteri > Acanthuriformes > Acanthuridae > Ctenochaetus > Ctenochaetus striatus. Next base: position 30,435,741 of record JAUZTA010000001.1, read on the forward strand.
CTATTCATCTGTATTTGAAAGCAGATTAAATAATAGTGATTATAAATCAGGGAAAAATGAGTCTCGATGAACCAAAATTAGACCAAAGTAAATGAGGCAGCTGGAATGTTGAATCTGAATCCAGAACATTTTAGTTTAAAGCTTATTTTTCTTGTTAGATGTTTTTTATTTGAACAGTTTAAGAGGCTTGAAGCTTTTTTTCTCATAAAATTAAGACAAAAGAAAAATCTGAAGATCAAACTGATTTTTTGACCCACAACTGTGAAGTTCCTGAAATTTCTGAAGTTTTTAAAATTTTTGTAAAAACAGTTGAGCCTCAAGTTTCTTTATGAACCCTGAAAACAGCAGAATTCTGTGTGTTAAAAGGAAGGAGTGTAGAAATGAAACATGTGAGTCTTCATTACAGAGAAAAGTCCGTCTGCTGATGAAGATCATGAAGATCATGTCAGATTTTTTTAAACTTGCAGAGAAGCTTCTAGATGAACTTTTTTATCTTGGAGGATGAAAATGATTTGATTCTGCAGGAAATGTTTGTTTCCTGTTAAATAAAATAAGGACAGGTGAAAAAAATAAGTAAAAAAATATTAAATAAGTTATTTTAAATATTGAAAATGTGATTTTTGAAGTAAAACTTTGAGTTCTTTCATCCGGTTTGCCTCTGAAGGCTGCAGTGCCGCCTCTGACCAGCAGATGGCGGCAGGAGAAAGCCTGATGTTCACTGTGTGCGCGTGCGTGTGTGTGTGCGCGTGAGTGCGCGGTTCTGTGTCTTTAAGGCCGGGTCTCTCGGCTCACTCGCGGCCGTCCGGTGCCACGCTGCGGCGCCTGCTCAGTGCGTCTCCGCCGCCGCCGCTCGGATCCCGGACACGGAGCTCCGTCCGTCCGCACGTCTGCTGCCGCCTGTGTGCGCGTGAGAGAGCGTGTGTGTGAGCGCGTGTGCTGTCTGATGTTAACCTATGGATTGACGGAGGGAGGCTTTTGTTGTCAGCCCGGTGGTTCGTTCTGCTGGAGCTGCACTTTCGGCGGAGAATGCCCAGAGGAGCCGCCGCGGTGTTCCTGCACGGATAGCGCGGACCGACGCCGCGGAAACACGGTAATTAAACCGGTTTTTATTCGGATTTCACCCGTTTTTTTTTCAGCTTTTGTTTATTATTCTCATTAGAATAAAAGGCTGTCGCGTGCGGCGGCAGCGCCGTCTCGCATCGCGGCGTCGCGGCTCGTCCCGCGGGAGGCTGCGCGTGCGTTTACCGTCAGAAAAACACACTTTGAGCCGTGATGAAGGTCTAGAAGTGACGGGAATGTTTGTGTACCGTCGGCAGCCCGGATCAGCATCCCGCAGCCGTCAGCGGCCGCCTGTGTGCGGGCAGTGAAGGCAGCAGCGGCGTTCAGGCCTGCTGGGAGCTCCGAGCTCCGAGCGGCTGCTGCACCGACATCTGACAACTGAAACTGGATTTACAGCAGAAGTTCAGAGTCCAGGAGACTCACCGATGCTGCTGCTGAAGATGATGATGATGGTGATGAAGATGATGATGGTGATGAAGATGATGAAGATGAAGATGAAGATGCTGCGTGTTTGTAGATCAGAGTCTCTGCAGGAAAACATGTGAGTGTTTCCTGAATGTGCAAACAACATGTTCATGGAAACAAACAAAGGACTCAGTCGGTCGTTTTTATACAAATTAATGACTTAATTTTTTGCAGAAAAAGATTCAAAGACATTTTGTGTGTGTGACTGAAAACTTGATGTTTCACTGGTGTTTTTTGTATAATAATTATGGCTGCAACAAAAGATGATCACATGCAGCATCATAATAAAAGATCACATGATCCAGAGCTCCGTGTGACGTCTGAAGAGCTTTTGTTTTGCAAAACCAGAAGTTTAAAACCCAACGATTTCCAGTTTATTACAGAAAAGCCATGAATGCCATAAATATTCAGATCTGAATAACTGGAAGCAGATGATTGTGTCTCTGTCAGTGGAGTGATGTGGGTCCTGGTGGTGTGGAGATGTTTCGGTGGGATTTATCAGTCTTCCAGGTCTCTGCAGAAGAGCCAAAGACGGTCGAGTCTCCAATCAGACGAGTCAATGTCGAGTCAGAACCAAACAGGCTGCACCGAACAGCTCGAAGCTTCGTTCGTAATGTTGACGTTCAGATTGTAGATCAGCATGGAGGACTTCGCAGGAGTCGCAGGGTTTTGGGTGTCGTGTGGGCTGGAGGAGCTGGACAGATGCTGATGATGATGTTTGCACCAATGAGAGAGTCCTAACAGAGCGATGAACACCTGGAGTCAAACCGATCCGGAGCCGTCTACCTGCAGACAGAGAGCTCCACGTTCATTTAAACTCATGTGATCAAGGAGAGGATTTTTTTCTCACTTCAAATGATCCAGCAGTCAAACTGGTGCGTGAAACAAAAAGGGGAGATATACCTCTCTGAGGGGGGTGAGGAGGTCTTAAATTGTGGCGAGATGGTTTAAAGCTCTTGAGAAGCTCTGAGCGTCTCATCTCTGCTGCTTCAGCTCACACTTGGAGTCAAACTGGATTCGTGTTTTTCAGCATTTGTAGCTCGAATTCATGGAAGGAAAAAAAAATGACGCCTCATCTCCTGCTTTCATCGTCCCACCTCTGACCACAAACCTCCACGCCGCCCGTCTGGATCGAGTCCAGGTCCCGAGTCACCGCACGGCGATGCAGTTTGTTTACTGAAGTGGTGACTCGGTCCATGTGTGGCTCATGTGTGGAGCAGCCGGCCTTCAGGCAGGTAGAGTTAAGAGCTGCCCTGCAGTCTCTCTGCTCTCCCCCAGTTTGGGCCTCCACCCTTCGCACTGGGACTCCTGCCAGAGCTGCTCTGTGATTTAGTGCGCTGACCGCATGCAGCCGCTGCCATATGCTTCAGATGACAGCTCGTATTGAAAGCTTCTGTAAGCTCGAACCTCTCTGCATGAGCCTCTGCAGGGCTGCAGCCCATCTGAAGCTCTGCTGGATTTTACTCTGCTTTTCAAACAGTCCTCCTCAGATTTATGATGCATTAAATCTCAATGACAGAGCTGAAACACAGCAAGTATCTCAAGTATCTGCAGGAAAACGTCTGAGGTCTTCAGGGAACCGAAGGCTTTCTGACGCATGTTTACAGAAGAAATGTGCCTCCAATGTAAAGAGAAGGAGCATTGAGACCAGGAAGGACGCTGAAACTCTCCAGTTTTCTTCTAGGGTTTCCAGCTCAAAGAGGGACAGGGATGTCTGTGTTTGAATGAACAGTTATGGAAGAAGATCTGCACAATGTGAGGACTCTGAAGAAAGCTGGTCTTTGTTTAGTCTTCGTATCGGACAGTGTGACACAGATCGTGGCTTACAGCCAGCTCTGTTGTTATCACACACTCAGTTTGATGATCAGCCTGATTGATCAACGGTTTCTGGTATCAGAGAGGAAGCTTGTTAGCACCGATAAATAAAGTTTATTGAGTCACACCTTTGAAACCAGATGCTTTTTGTGGAGTTAATGAGCATTTAACCAACAGAGGAACCATCCTGGTCTTAACGGGACCACGCTGTTGTGCTTTCATGCTTTTCTTCGGAGCTCAGAGCTCTTTGTTTCTCTTTGGAAACAACAGACTTTCACTGCATAATCCAGCTTTGGAGATATTCCTAATCCAGATGGTTTGCATGTCCTGTGCCGTGTTCAGATTACCACTGCGGGTCCCGTTGTTGGTGTAGATCTTTGCAGAGAGCGTGGGTGAAGGATTAATCCCCTCGGCTGCTTTGTTTGGGGAGGATTTGGCTGCAAACCTTCTGACTCCAGCTGGGATTGTTTGCATTGTTTCAGAAGACACGAAAGTGGCCCAGAACCACGTCATGACATCATCGACCGCCGTGCCGCATCATGCCGTGTCGCTCTGTGAGCTGCACTGCCTCGTGTGACCGGTGCTGTATGTGCTGCTAACGCTGCGGTGTGTTTAAAGCTCCTTCTCTGTTTGTCACTAAAGTGCAACCAGATGAGTCATTAGAGGTCCGAGTCCGGCTTCCTGTCCGTGCACGGCGGCGTCGGTGTGAGGCAGATTTCACGCAGGACGCTGGTGAGTGTCGGTGTAAACTGCAGGTCGATGGGCGTCTTATGTTACTGCAGCCAGCAGCAGGCACGGCTCTGCAGCTCAGCCCCCCCACGGGGCCCACATCCAAGCATCCGAAAATCAGGACAAACCTGCAGAACGCAAACCTGCAACAATCAGGGACCAGGTCTGAATCAGGGACCAGGTCTGAATCAAGGACCATGTCTCAAATGTTACTGATGGTTTCAGGGTCAGATGTTTTTTCCTGGTTGGAGACTAAACTGAACATTTAGCTTTTGTGGATGGTGCCATTGTTTTGGATCTACCATTGTGGTTTTTTTTAGGTCCAAGTATTGGAGGAGTTCTGGTTCAGCACGGCGGCTCAGTGGTTAGCACTCTGTGCAGTCTGCATGCTCTCAGTTTGCTCCAGTTTCCCACAATCCTCCACTTCATGCCCTCGACCAAAACAGTGTCTCAGAGCTGCAGCTGGTCCCTGAACGCCGTGCGGTCGCTGCCCGATGCTCCTCGTAGACAGAGCGCAGAAAACCGAGTTTACTCTGTTACACTGTGTGTGTTTGTGTTTGACAGGAAGGAAGTTCATCACACTGAAGTGGGCGTGGCTTCAGCCAAAGTGGGCTGGAGGCTTTTTACCTTCACACAGATTTTCTAGCTGGCGTACGTTACCTAATGTTAGCTTAAAATGTTAGCATTCAATCTCACCTCTTCCAGCCCATCGCAGCAACAGCTCGTTCAGTCTGTTTGTGGAGAGAAAACTCAAAGTTAGAGCAGGACTTCACTCGTGGTAAAGAAACAGACACAGACCTTCATGTTAGCAGGTTCGTCCAGGTGAAAAATGTGCAGCAGATCATCTGAACCGGTCGAGCTGAGACATGCTGACATGTGACTTTCAGCAGATAAAAACCATCATTAACGTCACCGAAACAGATATCTAACCTCTTTGAATCATGTGCATCACCGGTTTCACTACGAGAGGCTCCGACCCTGAGATTTCTGCAGCTCTGCTTTGTGTAAAAGTGCCATGCAGCTAAAAACTGTGTTTGGTTTAAGTGATGAAGTCATTACGAGTGAAATGTGCCGGAGTTTCACAGCGCTGCCAGCTCATCGTGTTGGCTCGCAGGCCGACAGGCGCCCACATCCATCAGCTGTGCTCCTTCTATTCACAATCACCCTGAGCGGTGGTGGTGGTTGCTGTTGTTGTTGTTGTTCTGCAGCTCACGTCCTTCTTGCTTTCCTCTCTCCACAGATATTGACATGAAGAAAGACATTGAGACTCTGATAGCAGAGGAACGTGCTGATATCATCCTGAAATATGCCACGGTGAGTTTGTGCCTGAGCAGCCTCACAGGCTTTCTTTGGTCCAGATGGATCAGACGGCGTCTCTTTAGATTCACACCAGAACTCTGTTGGATCTCTGCACTTTATTCATCTAAAAATTCTGATATTTAACATGTAAAATATGTAAAAAATGTGTTTTCCCCTCAGCTTTTGTGAGCAGAAGTTGCTCTTTTTCTTCTCTTTGGTCGTCAGCGTTTGTTGAGTGAAACATCATTGATGTTCTGCAGGCGATGGATGGTATTGATTATCTTTATGATCTGCTGTGTGTGTGTGTGTGTGTGTGTGTGTGTGTGTGTGTTATCCTGTAGGATGGAGCGTTCACACGCGGTTGATTTTGTTGTTAAAGAAAGCTACGGGCGCTCTGAGGCGGACCAACGTGTGAATTCAAATGTGTGTTGTTTGCTTTGTGTGCAGTGACTTTCTGCATGTGTGTGTGGAGGAGGACACACTGTGTGAGTGTGTGTGAGTGTGTGTGGGCGTGTGTGTGCATGTGTGTGCGCGTGTGTGTGGGTGGGTGGATGCATGTTTGCTGCCAAAGTGCATTAATAACACGTTGTGTAATAATATGCTCGTGCCTGTGATTTGATGATGGTGTGTTTTAACTCCGACTGACTGAAACTTAACAGAAAAACCGACATGAAAAACATTTTTGCAGACTGACGAAGCTCGTTAAAGATCTGAAACTAAACACAGAGGCTCAGTCTGCCTCGTGTGTTTTCAGCCCTGCTGAGTCAGTGATCAAACCCTGATGCCTCGTGTTTACATCCAAGCCGAGCCAATGAAAACCCCAAACATCCCCAATCTCATCTAATTGTCTGAAAAGCTGAGCTACAAATTGAAATTTATAGTTTTTTGTCAGAATAACTTTGTGTTTAAGTCGTTAACAGAAAACTGGTGAGTAGCGTCAGGGATTTTTTTTTAATAAAAGTGTCAAACATTCTCGGCTTCCAGTCGATTAGATGTCAAATTTGTTGGTTTGCCTGATGCCTGTTAGTTGGAGCAAAGAAGCAATGTAACAAAGTCACTTTGTGCTCTGGTGATGATATTTTAAGGAAGAGCCAAGTGATCAATCGTGAAAATAATCAGCAGATTGATGATAATAAAAAAAAAAAAACAGTGATTGGTGGCAGAGTTTCTCAGGAGGGAGGCAGCAGCAGCAGGGTTAAATTTAGCTCAGCAGCTTGGAACAGAGAGCTGGGGTGATGGTCGGTTCATGGTGTGTGTGTGTGTGTGTGTGTGTGTGTGTGTGTGTGTGTTCGGGGGGGGCGGGGTGTCTGTCTAGCGGTGGCAGCAGCTGTGACACACTGTGCAGCATGCAGTCAACACTGACCCTCCGGGGGCTGAAGTCGGGGACGTGGATGTGATTTCTGTGCCTGGACGCTGGTTTCAGGCCACATGTGCAGCTCGGTGCAGAGAGGACGAGCAGGGCTGGAGAAAGAACAGCTGTTTGTCCCAGAGGAACTCTGGGTAAAAGCCTCTCACAGATACAAACAGGTTTCTGTCTTTTATGGAGGCTTCAGAGAGACCAGGCGAACGTTGCTTCACCTGGTTTCCCCTGAAACTTCCTGCTTTCTGACTCCGTCTCAGTCTGTCAGAACAAAGACAGCAGATATCTAAACTGTAGATGATGTGTTAATTACAAAAACATAAAGGATAGCATGCTTTTATGGATTGATTGGCCCTTTAAAACTGAGTGTAGTGGCTTGAAATGATCACAGTTCTCAAAAGTCACTAGAGATCAGTCTTACATGCATCACTGAAAACATCTGAACTGTAAAGTAAAACTGTTGTAAAAATGTCTCAAAAGTTTCGTCAAAGCTGGTTATAATTTTCTTAAAGCAGCATCTAATTAACCAAAACCAAGTGTTTTCCGATGCTTTGATGCAAACAGCGTGTTTTTTTCTCAGTAACAGAAACCAAACTTCTGAAACGCTGCGTGTTGTCTGACCACATGATGCCTCCCAGGAAAAAAATCAAACTGAAGATTTAAAAAAAGCAGCTGGATACTTTTCTCCTGTCTGATCCGGGTCGACTCAAACACACCATGTGGACTCCCAGTTTAAACACACACACACACATGTGTACATTAAACTGCCACCCAGTCTGCCTCAGAAGAAGACCAGGAGTTCGAGGATGTCTGAAACAAACATCTGGTGTCAGACTCCCTTCAGCAGGTCCAACCTCCCAAGGAGACGGTGGTCAGCAGATCCAGGACCAGCCACGGCCCTGCTTTGCTGGTCTTCACAGGTGGGGCAGCAGCCAAAGCCCCCAGTGTGGTTGCAGAGTGGAGAAAACACTAGAACACATCATAAAAGCATGAACGCTCTCCATGAAGACTGAAGGAGGATTAGTCACCAAATTACCCGCAGCAGAGCAGCAGAGCAGCAGAGCAGCAGAGCAGCAGAGCAGCAGAGCAGGGGGCAGCTGATGGGCTTTTTCTCAACAAATCACCGGACATAGTTTGGAGAAAAGAACCTTTTGCTTATTTTTTTTCCTGCTAAAAGTCAAATATTACATCCTGACCACTGTAAGTTATCTCACCTGCAGGAGACGTGGCTGCAAACTTTCAAAAACAGGAAGAAAAAGGAGGTTGTGATGAGACATTCTGGTCATTTTTCTATTTAAATCAGGAACTTTCTGATCAAAAAGTGCATCACTCAGGTTTTGTCATGGACTGTTGCTTTGTTCAAGGAGCTGGGATGTGTTGATTGAAGCAAAACAAAATGGCAGCTTCTCTGGACAGTCGACGTGAACAAGGACGCTGCCAGTGTGAAGGCCTGCAGCAGACACTGACAACCAGGAGTGTTGATGGCCATCACACACCACCGATATGTTTCAGTGTGTCCAGATGTTTGCCAAACGTCTGGACTTGACAGCTTTTTCTAGTGAGGTTGAACACCAGAAAAAGGAGGAGATCCAACCTCAGAAGAACCATCAAACCCCACAGAAGGTTTGAGCTCACTGCTAAAGGTTCAGTCCAATAAAAACAACATTCAGTTTCTTCTTGTTTCTTATAATTTAGATTTTGAATTCATTTGTTTTGTGTTTTATTTTCCACATTGAGTCATATGAAATCGGCGTGTCGTGGCTCTGATCTAGCTCGGTGACTCTCTGCGTGCCCCTGCCACTCCGAACGCCCTCGGTGAGGAAGTATTTTTAGTCCTCTCACTTCCATGACGCTGACATCACTGGCAGCGCCTGCAGGGCTGGCTGTGCCGACTCAAACACCGAGAAGCCCTGCAGTTTCCGTGTGCACATTTTGACCCTCTCCCCCCCCCTCGCCGAGAGCAGGAGGCTGATTGGCTGCCGTCCAGACATGCAGCCAACCACGCAGCAGCGTTGTTATTCACAGCGGAGTGAGACGCCTCTCCGGTAGGCTGTCGGAGGATTAGTTCCCTCTCTGTTATGTCAACACTGGGACCAGATTGTAGCCTAAATGGATTTTCCATGAGAGAAACACGACTCCCAAACTTTGTGCAGCTTGATGCAGATTCTGAGCGCATGTTTGCCTCGCAGCTTTGACTGTGGAGAGTCACTCACTGCTACAGTTCCACTGATGGAAACAGTTTGTGTTAAAATCTCACAGTGTGAACACGCACTGCTTTTTTTAAGGAAACGTTCAGTGTTTAAGTTTGTGTGCATGTGCAGCATCAGACTGTGTGTGAACTAAGGAAGGTGTGTGTGCATGTTAATGCATATATGTGATGTGACTGCTGAGTCATTCTGGTGTTTAGAGGCGTCTCTGTCAGTGGGTTTTTGACATTTCACCACTTTAAAACATAAAGGACATGATCCCAATAACTGACCAGGTTTAGCAGGTGATCTGTGTTCAGTTATTGTCACAACATGACAGAGCTGCTGACTGGATGACGTTAGCTTGTGTAAACCTCCATCAGTGTTCTGAAACAGTGAAAACAGTAACACTGCTGTTTCTTGTGTTAGTTTTCTAAAAGCTGAGCTCGATTCAAACCAAAGCTAACAAGCTGAAGACTGAATCAGTGAAGCTGTCGGGTCCCAAACAGCCGCAGCACAGAGGACAAAGTTTCCTGCTAATTTTTATCCACTTAACACTGTTGTTTCCTGGTTTGGACTTTCAGTCTTATTAGAAAGAACAAAGCTCACCCCCCCTCACTGACCCCACTGAGGCCTTTTCCTTGAATTAGAGTTTTAACCCCCCCACTCCATGTTCTTAGAAAACCACTTTGGTTGAAGAGATTAAGTAAAATAACTACAGTTGATTGTACATGGTTAGTTTTTTGGGTTTTATTGACTCAACTCAGTCTGTTTTTGTGTTTTTTCAAAGGTCAAACTCTCACTTGCACTTGTTCCTGTTTGCATAAATTCGTGTGTGTGTGTGTGTGTGTGTGTGTGTGTGTGTG
>JAUZTA010000001.1:30583556-30593863 GCA_034780835.1 Ctenochaetus striatus
GAATATGCAATACAGACACAGATTTAATGGTTGTTATACAAAACATGTATTTTATTTTATTCTTAATGTCAAAAACATGACCGTGTCTTTTTAACAAAAGATAATCTCACATAATAAGCATAAGGACCTGCTCTACCTGAAAAATACACATGCTCCCTGAAAAAGATATGCATTCTCCCTGAATGATATGCAATTCATATGACATTCTAACCCTAACTTGTCCCACAAAAAGGGTAGTTTTGATTGAATCTCTTCTCCATTCATCCCTCCCTAAAATTTCCATCTCATTTTTATTTGTTGACTAGAGTGTCAGTTTTATTTCAGTCTTTCTCATCATATCTAACTTTTTATTTAGTTTTTATTTAGTTTTCGTTTGTGAAAAAAGTTCATTGATGAATATTTTTTGTCAGTCTTCATTAACGAAATTAACACTGGTACCAATGACCATCTCAGAAAGACAGAGTTAAACAAGACAGGAAGAAAGGTTTCAATCACCACAAACCTAAAAACCAAAAGCTGAGGGAATCAATTCCACTGGGAGGTGGGGCAGTCAGAGTAGAAGCTTACACTTGGTTGCCCTATGTAACATCAATATTAGCTGACAAATAACAGTCAGACTGATGGATCAAGAAATCTTTTACAGTAATGTTCTAAGTTGTGAAAATTAAATGCATATAATAGATACATCCAATATAAAGTGACCCTGTATGTTTGGTTCTACCATTCGACCTCAGAGGCTCCATCTTGTCACGGTTCACAAAAATAAGGACCCAAATGCAGACAAAAATCAGGGACTAATGAAAGGTGAGCTTTACTGAGAGAAAAGCTGAGACTTCCAAAACTCAAAAATTCGAAGTTTAACTTAACAGAAAAATCAAAGAAGACAAAAAACCAAACAGATGCTACAAACCAAGAGGACACATGGAGAACAGGAACAATGATTAGAGAGGATATTTTAGGGCTTAAATCAATGACAAGGAATGTATATTATGATGGTTGTACATACAGATGGTCATTTCAACATTATGTCCATCCGTGGGTGTTGGAATAAAGCTTGTGCATGTGTGCCCTGCTCCGCAATCATTGAGATTTATAGATTAAGGAACATGTGCTTTATAAATCTTAAAAAAAAGAATGTATGCATATGTGTGGGTCCACACACTTGTAGTAATTTTTTGTTTTAAGTATTTCTGGCCTCTGAGGTTTGTTTCTTTGCTTAGCTGTACATTTCAAAAAACACAACAGTGAAAAAAAATGTGGAGACAGTGATTTTGGGCATGTGGATTTTGGAAAGTTTAAGTTCAGTATGTTTTATAATTGGCACTAACACGAACTTGACAAATCCCCAGTGGACCCTACAGAGATGGTCGAGGTGAGAGAGAGAGGAGGAGAAAGGACGAGGAAGAACTTATAAAAAAGAGATCACACAGGCATGCACAGCAGGAAGGCATTTATAGACATGTGACAGGAAAAGCAGGACTTCAGATCCTGCTCCGTACCTCCAGTTATAATTACTTTCAATATTTCAAGAGTGTATTTTTCAAAATAATAGCTTTATGTAGGTGAGCCTGTAAGTATCCAGTAAAATTTTTGTAAAACCCTTTCCCGGAACTCTTGTTAGATTAAGGCAGTTAACAAAGCTCTGACATGTTTTATTTACAAAGAAAGATCCTAATTTTTTTATATAATGTACCATTAGATTTTGTGTTTAGTTGCCTCCTACACATCACAAACTTCAACCATTTCACTCTTTTGTTCCTGTATTTGAGTTTTTATCCAGCATACTGGTTTACTTAACTTGCTTATGATGAAATTGCACATTACTGAATCAAACCTATGAAAGACTGCAGACACAATAATATTGTGATTGATATGATTTGATGGACTGCAACAAATCTTCAAAAAACTGTAAAAATTACAAAAAAACTAGTTCTGTGAAAATAACAGAGGTTTTTGAAACCAAGGAAAGGATATTTATTGTTGCCTTTGCATTTGAAAGCACAGGGGAGTTACAGAAAAGTCACACCATGTCTACAATGAACACCGATGGACAAGAGCAAGCAGGTACACTCCCACTTAATCTACTTATGTTTATCAATTCCTTCAGTCTCTATTTGTTCATATTTATAATTTGCGTACACATAATTCAGTTGTTTTTTAATCTAAAAATGTTCAAAACTTTTTAATAACAAAAAATGGCATTTAATGTTTTGAGAAGAATATCTGACCTGCAGAGAATTCCAAACCCTACTAGGGTGGCAGACATTCAGAGGGTAGAGTGGGTCATGTAACAATTGAAAGATGGTGTCCATGAAAATCTCCCCTGCTACACAACAGCAGTGGAAGCAATCGCTTCAAGTCAGCAGTAACTTAACACAACAGATGCAGTCCTAATATGGCTCTAAGAGAGCATTTAGATATATTTTTTTCAGCTGATATGCTTAATGGACTTGAAATTCTAAAACTTACCATTGAAGTATTAAATGTGTCTATATGAAAGCTGTGTAATTTTTTTGATAAATCAAATAGTATAATTAAATGCTAAAACTGTGCAAAAGGTTTATTTACTGGACTGACCAGTAGTTATAAATTTAAAATTTACAGCCACTGCTTAAATGCAAAATTTTGTGAAGTGAGTTTATACGACAAAGTATTATTTCACTCTTGTGAGTTTCTAACATATGAAGAAATAAAAGTCTTTTAATCTTTTCTAATCTTTGAAAGTTTAGAAAAAAATCTGTCCATCAACACCTACTAAACACTATAATCAATCAGTTGAGCACTATTGTTTTGGGTCAGATAAGTTACTATTTATCAATCTATTTACTTACTTATTTTTTTCATGTATTTATATATTTTTATATTTAAGGGTCCAAGAACAAAGTGAAACCATAAAAGCTAAATTTCATAAACTTGGCAGATAAGTTACAAATCTCACCCATTACTGAAGCAACAAAAATCAGACCTATTTGTTCAGATGGTGGCACTTTATCAGCACTTTTACATTTGTGCAATTGCTAAATATTTTTAGTCTAGATTTTTTTTAAATATGCATAGTCCATTAACATCTCAATCTCAATAAGTCTTCATTCAAATGCTACCAAACTTGCCAGAGATGTTCTTTAGATGCTGCACATCAACTGTTCCAAATTGGGTTTACATGTGTCAAAAGATGAGCCTGTGATGATCTGAATTACAGTACAAGTTAATATCCATCTGGAATCTAGCAATCACACAAATGCAAATGGACAACACAGTCCTAGCTCATCTCACTGCCAAAGGTTTTAACAAGATATGGAGAAATCCACCTTTCCTTGACAGCGCAGAAAGTAAGTCATCTGTTACAGGTGTCTGAGTTAGCAGGTTCAGTTCCCAAGGTGTGTGGTTTGCATTTGTAAACCACGTGGAAACATATCCATGAGGCATGCACGTTAAATTCTTCTGAAGGTCATATTTAACATAAATTGCCATTCCTGCTTAGTCATTGCTGTTGCTGCTGGTTATGTTCTAAAACCGATCTTTTCTTTTTCTTTAGTAGCCCTATTTGACTTTCTTTCCAACCTTGGACTGAGGAAATTTTATCCCAACAAGCTCACTCTGCAGTCTTTCTTGGAGATCAACAAAGGCAGTATATATGAAGAAGCTGTTTCATCAGTGGAGAAAATACCATGGTGTTTCCTCAGAAAACTGTTTAGACTCAATGCTGAATGCAGAAGCTGCACAGAATTATCAAAAAATGATTATGGCATTGAGGAAAATGATGATCCCTTTGACCTCAACCTTTACACTGCAGATGACTCTGGAGACAATGGGGTTAATCCACTCGACCTCATAGTGGCACTCTTCCTTTGTGCTGACAGCTTCTTGCAACAGGAAATGGCCCTCAAGATGTCAATGTGCCAGTTTTCTGTCCCACTGCTGTTGCCCAATGGCAATAACAGTCAGTGTAGTCTGATGCTGTGGGCTCTCAGAGACATCGTCAAAGAGTGGTGTCCTCATGATTTGTCTGACAAAAGAGGGTTTGTTGAAGACAACATCATCCAAGCAGATTTACCACTCTTTTCCTTTGTGAGGCTGAAAAACTGCAGTCTATCCAAGTCCCAGTGTCTGAATCAGGTTCTCAGCCGTGGCCAGCAGAATAACAATATGTTTATACACAGAGATATGGAAGGAGGAGAACATGAAAGGACAATTGCCAACGGTTTGGTGGAGGTTTCCTGGTTCCTTCCTTGTGGTAGAGAAAATCTGGACATTTTCCCTGAGCCAGTGGTCTTTGCTAATCTGAGAGGAGATATTGGTCAGTCACTGGCACAATTCACTTTTCTTTATCAAGTGTCGACTGCAACCTTTGTTTTCTTGGACAAAGTTGAGGAAAATGAGCAAAAGATTCTGACTTCTCTTCAAGATGTCAGATCCAAACTGTTCTTGGTTTTGAACCGTGAGGAGGAGAATATTAAAGAGAATATGATGTCTGTCAAAACGACAATGGAAAAGTTGAATTTACCAAACAGCAGTGTGATACCCAAAGACGCAAAAGCAACGTTTGCTGGGTTTTCAAGTAAACTTTCTTCATTCATTAAGAAATTACTGAAAGATGTAAAAAACAAAATAAGCATTGCAAATATGCCTGACAAGGCTGCTAAACTTGGTCTGTCTGTGGACGAAACACAAACCGACACACAACAGAAAGCAGCTCAGGAGACCATGGATGGGATTTGTGTGAAGAGTTTACCAGACTACAAGAAACAACAACTTCCTCTGCAAGGAGATAACTGGAAAAGGTTATCACAGTTGGAGAAAAAGGAATGTAGGCTGAAAGATACTGGTGCCTCAAGCCTTGAAGAGTATAAATCTCAGCTACACAGAGAAATACAAAAGATTAGGGAAGAGCAAAGCAAACAAAAAATCTCTAAAGGAATGAAGAGTTTTATTAAAACCTTATCCACAAGTGACAAAGAGAAACGAGATTTTTTCCTTAGGTGGATAAAATTCATGCTGAATAAACGTTCTTGGAACGAACTCACTGAGCTGCGGAACAAATTTAAAGATCAATGCAAGAAGAAAGATGCAAAGCTCATTGCAAAGTTGGATCAGGCTTTGCTGGAAAGCTCTTTAGGATTAGAGCATTACATGAGAGAGATGGGACTGATTTATGAGTTCTCCTTGCAGTCACAAGAGATCGGTGATCAAATTTCTAACCTCCCTGGTCTGGCTGCTGAAATGCTGTTGGATGGATATCCTTTAGAGCTCTTGGATGGAGATGCTTCCAACATCCCAGAGAGATGGGTGAAGGATGTGCTGATGGAGCTTCACAAGAAGGTTGGAGAGAAGAGCAGACTGTTGGTGCTGACTGTGTTGGGTGTTCAAAGTAGTGGGAAGTCAACACTCCTTAACACCATGTTTGGTGTGCAGTTTCCTGTCAGCAGTGGCAGATGCACAAGAGGAGCTTATATGCTCTTCCTCAGAGTAGGTGAAGATATGAAAAGTGAATTGAATTATGACTTTATACTTCTCATCGACACAGAGGGTCTAAAATCTCCTGATATGGCACAACTAGAAGACAGTTATGAGCATGACAACCAGCTGGCGACCTTTGTCATCGGCTTAAGTGATGTTACCATCATCAACATTGCAATGGAGAACTCAACAGAAATGAAAGATGTTCTGCAAATTGCAGCTCATGCATTCTTGAGAATGACGATAGTTGGTAAAAAGCCAGTTTGCCACTTTGTGCATCAAAATGTTGCTGGAGTTTCAGCTCATGAAAAGAACATGACAGACAGAAAACATCTCCTGGACCAGCTTAACGAAATGACACAAATTGCAGCAGAAATGGAAAAGCAGGATTCCAAACAGGCATTCACTGATGTGATGGACTATGACATAGAGAAAAACACCTGGAACATCCCAACACTCTGGCATGGTACCCCACCAATGGCCCCAGTGAACACAGGTTACAGTGAGGCTGTAGCAGATTTCAAGAAGAATCTTTTGGAGATGATGAAAGGAGACAGGAGTAGTAATCTATCACAGATCCCAGAGTTTCTGGAATGGATGCAAAGTCTCTGGAAAGCAGTCAAATATGAAAACTTCATCTTCAGTTTCAGAAACACTCTTGTGGCTCATGCCTATGACAACCTTTGCAAAGAGTTCAGTCAATGGGAATGGGAGTTTAGAAAGGAGATTCTCTCCTGGCAGACAGCAGCAGAGTGGGAAATCATAAATGTTGACCACAAATCTGAACTCCACCATGTGAGTAAATTGGTTGAAATGAAAAAATCAAAGGTGATGGAAAAAATTTTAGACCAACAAAAAATAATTAATCAGAAACTTCAGAACTACTACAAACAGAAAGACAAACACGTTCATCTGATAGAGAAATACAAAGTTGACTTTTTGAACAATATCAAGAGACTTGGAGAGGAAATCCAACATTCAGTAAACAATAAACTGGATTGTGCACTGGGGCAACAAAAAGGTTTAAAAGAGGCTGAAGACATTCAAAGAAAATCCAGAGAAGTGATTGAAGAACGAGTCATGAAGCTCTTGGC
Organism: Ctenochaetus striatus; assembly: GCA_034780835.1. Classification (NCBI taxonomy): domain Eukaryota; kingdom Metazoa; phylum Chordata; class Actinopteri; order Acanthuriformes; family Acanthuridae; genus Ctenochaetus; species Ctenochaetus striatus. The sequence goes on from JAUZTA010000001.1 coordinate 30,590,108, forward strand.
TGACTGTAGACACACTGATGCACTGTCCGATGAAGAACTATCAGATGAGTTTGAGAAGATGTGGACTGAAGTCACTGTTAATGTGTCTGGTCTGAAAGAACAAGACATACCTGCAAAAATCCTTAAGCAACTGAGAGAGAGTTTCTTCAATCGTAATGTGAATGTGGATTTTCAAAAAATTAAAGATCTAAAAAAACATGGTAAGGGTCCATTTGAGGCCAAGTCTACATATTTAAAGTCATCGTGGAATCCCTTAAAGTACTTCACCAAAAAAGATAGAGAGAGAGAATTGCAGAGCATTGCAGACCAAGTCATTGAGTCTTCCACACGGTTTGTATGTGATACTGCAAAAACAGAAACAGACTACCATGATTCTTTCACAAAAGAGCTTCTGGAAAAAGTCGATGAATCCCTTGAATCATTCAGCAAGGATTACGAACTCAAGTTTGAGATTGACCTGAAACTTCACATTTGTGGCATTGCCTCAAGAGAGTTCCTTCAAATGCACAGAAAATTCTTACTGCGTAGGGATCCCAAAGCTCAACTGGAGAAGCACAAGCCTCAGTACTTGTCTGACTTTCTTGATTTATACAAAGAGAGAGATGACTGCCAACGCAAAGCAGATGATTTTGTTAGATTTTGCATCCAACCTGCTGCTGAAGAGTACATCAACAGATCTCTGGGGATAGACATTGTGGAAGAGATTTTGACAAGTTCTCATTCAGCAGAGTTCAGTTCCCGCTCCTTTTTTCAGTACAACATTCAGAAAGAGTTGCTGCAAAATGAAGACTTTGACAGTTTTGTCAAGTACATTCGTAAGTATGAAATATATGTTAAGGATTTGATATTTGAGCACATCAAACAAAAAATGTCAGAGGACCAGACTTTGGGCAAACTGAGAGTAAAGAATCTTCAGATCATAGTTAAAAAAATAACAGAAGCAATAGAAGAGGCCTCAAAAGGAGAGGATGGTGCTCTGCTGCCTGATGACCAGGAAAGCATTACACAGCTCATCAACAACATGCGCAAACATTTGGTTAAAGACATCTCGATTTCAGAGGAGGCAGAAAAAAGAACGCTGTTTCAAATCCAAAGCACCTGCCATCCATTTACAGAGAGTCTCATTAAATCATTGAGTGACCTGCAAAAACAGATGCAGGAGGACTTCTTAAACTCTGAAGACGTCACTGAGACTCTGAACAAACTTCCAGTCAAACCACAAGATGAGCTTTTCAAACGAGTATTTGGCTGTGGACAACAATGTCCGTTTTGTAAAGTTCCTTGTGAGGCTGGAGGCAAAAGTCACAGTCAGCATCATGCAACTGTTCATCGACCAAAAGGTCTTGGCAGATATAGAAACAGTGACACTGAGAAACTGGTTGAAACACTGTGTACAACAGATGTTCACAGTGAAAAGAGATTCAGAAACACAGATACTAAAGGGGAGTGGCATCCTTACAAGGAGTACACCACCATCTATCCAGACTGGCTCATTCGCTCTGACCCCTCCATAGAGGCATCTGACTACTGGAAGTATGTCCTGGTAAAATACAATGAGAGATTTGCTCAAGAATATGAGGCTAAACCAGCTGATGTTCCACAGGCCTGGAGGAGCATCACAAAGGAACAAGCACTGAAAGGACTGAGAGATGCCTTCAATATAAAGTGAACAGCACACAACTCTGACAGATATTTCTTCAAACAAACAAATCCTTAGAACTGTTTTTTTTTATTTCAGTAATTGTGAATTTCATGAGAATGTGAACAGGACACAAGAACAGAACATAATTATAACAAGAATCAGTCAAAGACACGGATCAAAAATGTAAAACAAAAAGAAATTCGAATTTGCTAAACCTTTTCTTAATTTGGAAAACTAGAGCACTTCACACAAATTTAGTGTAAAGACAAAAATTAAAAATATTTTGGGATTTGGGCATGAAATAGTTCAAGTATGATGAAATACAAGATTTATGTTTGATTTTTGAAGTTTCTGCTTTTTTTTCAAACTTAAATAACATTGTTCTTATGTAACAAATGTAGTAAGTACAGGGAAAACTGTGACATTCTTTATTCTGGTGAAAATGATGAATCAAAATGAAGAGTTCAAGAGAAGCTGAAAGTCTGGCAGTTATTATGTTGTTCTAAAATGTTAATTTCTTTGGTATTTTTAATGATTGCAAATGTTTGTTTCCATTTAATAATTTTCAATCGATACTAATGATGTTCAAAAAGATACTGATAAAGAAAATGTTCTAATGTTCTATGACATTCATTGAAAAAAATACAACTTTTTTTGCCCTTATATTTTATTTACATTTTGGTTTTTGATTGTTGGATTTTTTTTTTCCGTTTTGTCAAATGCTTCATGTTAATTTACTTCTGTGCACAAATATGATGCTGAACATGCAAATGAGGGGACCATGTAAAGCAAGAGATTATGTGATGTCATGTTATATTTCTTTGTCAAAAGTTTTGTTTTTATTTTTCCATATTTTATATTCCTGCATTAAGGAGATTATATTTTTTCTTCATACATATGTCAGCAAATAAATCGAAGGCAACTGGACTCAGAAATATGTCTGTGAAGACGTTTCGCCTCTTATCCATGGGGCTTTATCAGTTCATGCTGATTTATTTGCCCAGAATAACTATGACCTGGATGAATGAGAACATTCACAGATACACGTGTCAGAATATTTCAGTTCATTTACAGACTTCAAAATTCACAATTAGATTTCTAATTCTTACTTGCAAAATCATGTTTTAAAAAGAAAAACAAGAAAAAAGATGTATAACCATCACCAGTCAGTGAAAAACAAACATTCTCACCTTCTTTTCTAGTTTTATTCTTTTGATATAATATGTTTTTATAAGTAAAAGGACTAGTGAGCACAAAAACACTGATAATGTTGGTCTGTGTAGTACAAAGACAATGAGATTTTGCTTTATAATATGTTTCACTATTAACATTTTTCTAGTTTTATTTCTCAACATTTTCTCTAAGTGTAACCAGGAGCAGTAACTGATGTGTGTAAATGTGTGATTGGAGAGGAATAACTGTTGAAGCAAATGACTCTTTGCTTAATGTGTAAAAACAGTTGTTTCCCATTCAGAGTTTGTTTTGTATGTTTGTTTTTTTTCTGTGTAATTTTTGGGTTCATGCAACACATTTGGATCTGTCCATGTTGATGTAATTGATAAAGGTCGCTGAATAAGAAATGTTTATGTTGATGTAACTGACTTTTTTTGTTCATGATTAAATATGGTTGAAACAAACCAACAACATCTTCTTGTCTGTTAATCATTTCAAACTAAAAAGTAATTTCTCAGACAGATGACGAGTTGGAAAAGCTGGGAGAGATTTTTGTTTCGAGTTGATAAACAACATACTCGAGTCCAAACTGACGACTGATGATGATGGTGTATGTATACAAGGATCATGGGGGAAATATAATAACATAACAAATTATATTAAGGAAAACTAAACCGGGTAAGTTTAAAAATGTATTTTTGGATCACAAGTCTTACAGTTTTTTTCGATTGCTGACATGCATTGGTCGAAACTTAAGTCACATGTTCAAAACTCTTAACACAGTCTGCATTTCCATCATGCATCTCAGCTGAACAGTAAATCTCATCCCCAAAACGGTTTCCCACCAACAAAACACTTCATACATCAACCACAACACCAGCAAACAGTCTCACTTTGGAAACAAACACTGTCACTCTTAGCACACTGAACTACAAAATACA
>JAUZTA010000002.1:4310-17612 GCA_034780835.1 Ctenochaetus striatus
TCCTGGAAGCTTTGTTTCTTTTGATCAGTCTCAATTTTTGGTCATTTCTTTTGTTTTTTCAATAGGGACTGAAATGCCTCTAAAAGTTACGTAAAGTATAGTAAAGTTAACATATTTCTTTTGTTTTGTTACTCTTGTCAGTAGGCTAAAATAAGATTGTACTCTCATACATTTATCTTTCTATTAAGAATTGGGTCAAGATCTTTAATTTTATGGCTGTTGGGGCATTACAGAGAACTTCGGTACACGTCATATGGACAAGGATTTTGGTAAGGGGGGAGGGAGGAGGAATAGTGGGGGGTTTTCTTTGTTGGGGTATTGTTCCTTTTCGTGATGGGAATTATAGCCGGTCGTGTTCTGTGTTTTGTTGGAGGCACTGGATAGGGCTAACAGGGTCTGAGCCTAATCTAATCTGGAATTTCACAACAAATTTTTCTTCACAGAGGTATAATGACAGATACAAGGGTTGTTAAGATTTCTTCATGGAATGTCAATGGCCTGGGATCATATGTTAAGAGGCGCAAGATACTTGGCTACTTGAAACAGAAGAATGCAGATGTAGTGATGCTGCAGGAAACACACCTCCTGGGGAAGGATACAAGCAGAATACATGATAGATGGATGGATAAGGCTTATCAAACACATTTTCCCAAAAGAGACGCGGAGTGTCTATCTTATTCTCAAAAAAGCTAACTGTAGAGATCCAAAAGGAATATAAAGACAAAGAGGGGCGAGTACTGATACTTTTGGTCAATATTTTAGGAATGAAACTAATTTTAGGCAATATATATGCACCAAATCTGGAGGATCCAGACTTCTTCTTACAACTTAGAAGGATAATTTTGGATCTAGGTGATTTTCCTGTCATCTTGGGCGGGGATTTTAATGAAGTGTTAGATGGGTTATTAGACAGATCAGGTAACCGCATGTCCAGGCCATCTAAGACACAAGCTTCCATTAAACTATTGTGTGAAGATCTTGGATTACAGGATGCTTGGAGACTATTAAACCCTACTTCTTGTGATTACACCTTCTTTTCTAGCAGACACAATGTATACTCCCGTATAGATTATTTTTTAACTTCACATTCACTAATTGAAAAGATAGGAGCATTTAATATTGGAATAATAGCTATGACAGACCACGCACCAGTGGACTTAGTTATTTCTGCAGAAATATCTGTAGAAAAAATAAAGGGCTGGAGGATGAATACAAGTTTGCTACAGGATGAGGCCTTTTGTATGAAACTGAAGAATCAAATCACCCAATATTTTGAAACCAACAATGGGTCTGCTAAACAAGGTTTTGTATGGGATGGATTTAAGGCATATATACGGGGAATATGGATACAATATTCTTCACTGATTAAAAAACAAGACCAAAATAAGATTCATACCTATGAAGCAGAAATAAAACAGATGGAGAGGGAGTACTGGGAAAATCCAAATGCAGTCTGTTTGGCCAGGCTGGTTAAGATCAAATATGAATTTAACACCATTTTCTCTAAAAAAGCTGAATATTCCTTATGCAGGTTAAAACAAAGATGGTATGAATCAGGTGACAAGGCCAGTAAACTTCTTGCCAGTCAGTTAAAAGCACATGTAGTATCTCACCAGATAAGCGGCATAAGAGACAGAAATGGGAATGTATTAACCTGCCACAAGGAAATTAATCATGTTTTTAGAGAATTCTACGAGAATCTTTATAGTCAGGAAGGTCAGATGGATTTAAATAAAACTATAGCCTTTTTCAAACAGCTTAAGCTTCCTAAATTGCCAGCGGATATGGCCAAGGATTTAGAGGGACCGATTACATTAGAGGAGTTAAACAAAACAATCAGATCCTCGCCTAATGGGAAGACTCCGGGTATTGATGGAATACCTAATGAATTTTATAAGAAGTTTATGGTTGAGCTCAGCCCGGAGATTGTTAAGACCTTTAACGATTCAATTGTCGTTAATCAGCTTCCGCCATCGATGACTGAGTCTTTAATTACCCTTATATTAAAGAAGGGGAAGGACCCTCTGGAGTGGAGTAGTTATTGTCCAATCAGCCTCTTATGTTGTGATGTGAAATTGTTTACAAAAATTTTCGCTCTGAGGGTTAATGGAGTAATATCAAGCATTATCCACTCTGACCAGGTTGGTTTTGTTAAAGGTAGGTCCTCTTCAGATAGTCTTAGACGCCTTCTGCACCTGATCTGGAAAACTAAGGACTTTAATACCCCTGTTGCTGCGCTCTCCTTAGACGCAGACAAGGCGTTCGATCGCATTAGCTGGGATTTCTTAAATTTCTCCCTCAAAGAATTTGGATTTGGAACTTTATTTCAAAATATTATTAAAATCATCTATAAAAACCCAAGATCTATTGTAACAACTAACGGTTTAAGATCAGATGCTTTCCTGGTAGAACGTGGAACAAAACAAGGTGACCCACTTTCACCACTTCTTTTCATTATTGCTCTAGAACCTCTTGCAGAGGCTATAAGACTGAATAATGCAATAAAGGGCATTGAAATGGGGGGTAAGGTGCACAAAATATTGATTTTCGCACATGACATTTTGGTCCTGATGTTAGACCCACAAAGATCAGTCCCGCCCCTGCTAGACCTAGTGGATGTATTCTCAGAGTTATCGGGGTATAAAATAAACTGGGCCAAATGCGAGGTGATGCCTTTATCTAAGTCGTGTTCCAGGTCTCTTTTTCAAAACTGGAACTTCCGGTGGGTCAGCAAAAATCTAAAGTATTTGGGAATACTTTTAAATCCAGGGCTGGAGAATATTATCTCAGATAACTTTGACCCAGCTTTGAATAAGATTCAACTTCTATTGAAGGGATGGAACAAACTACAAATTTCATTATGGGGGCGAGTTCAGGTGATAAAAATGGTAATAGCACCTAAATTAAATTATCTTTTCAGTATGTTACCAATCCGTGTTCCAGACAATACCTTTCAAAGTCTAGATACAATGATAAGTCATTTTATCTGGGCAGGGAAAAAGGCTAGAATGAGACTTAAGAGACTTCAGGCAGAAAAAGACTGTGAAGGACTGAGACTACCTAATTTGAGACTCTACCAGGAGGCCTTTACAGGAACTCATATAGCTTCTCTTCTCTCCAGCAGGGGGAGCAATCCAACATGGGTATATATGGAAGATGAATTGATGGCTCCTTTTAAAGCTATTGATTACTTAACTCAATGTCCTAAAATCGCAACTCAGAATCCAATAATTGCACATACTAAAGATATCTGGCACTCGATGCATAAGAGAGAGGGTATATGTCCCTTCCTCATAGGATCAGCCTCAGTGTGGATGAATCAAAAATTAAAGACAGGAGGGAAAATGTTCTTTTGGAAAGAGTGGCACTCAAAAGGAATTAAAAATATAGGAGATCTGTACTATAACAATAGTTTGAGAACCTTCAAGACACATATAATCTCGGTAAAAAGGACTTTTGGAGGTATCTACAGCTAAGAGACTGTCTCAATAAAGCAACTCCACTTGAATCTGTGTTACCTTTCCAGTCTCCAGTCTACTCTAGATTCAGGGTCCTCTGTGAATTACCTCACATGGCAGGTCTGATTTATAAATATTTGTTGGGAGTTCTAAAAGATTCTAATAAAAGCCTTAAAGCTGTGTGGGAAAGAGATCTGCAAAGAACTTTTGAAACAGATGAGTGGTCAACTCTTGTGAGGGAAATGTTAAAACCTATGAGGGATGCTAGATCTAAACTTATTCAGTTTAAAATACTTCATAGACTTTATTGGACTCCTGTAAAGTTGCACAGGGCTGGTATTAGTCTTTCCAACCTCTGCTGGCGATGTAAATCAGATCAGGGTGATATTACTCATATGTTTATGACATGTCCTAAGTTGGCCAATTATTGGCAAAGAGTTATGGCAAAGATTGGGGATAGCCTAGGAAAAGAAGTTATACTAACACCTGCTTTATGTCTCTTAAACAGCCTCGAAGGTGACAGAATTGATAGGCTCCAAGCTCAATGGCTAAAGGTAGCCATTACTACAGCCAAAAGGGTCATTTTGAGACACTGGTTGGGTCAAAACATTCCAACATTTTCTGAATGGTTCTTGGCTTTATCAGAAACAGCCTCATATGAACGGCTAATCTACAAAGTAAATGGAAAATTGACTGTTTATGTGGAATTATGGAATCCTTTCCTGACACAGATTGGGTAGGCTCAGACCAAGGAGATTCAATAAGATTTAATCAAATCTAATTTTCAACGGTGCCCAGGGTTCGACTGGCTTAGGGGAGGGGGGAAGGGAGGAAGAAAATAAAAAAAAAACTGTTTCCTTCAATGTTTGTCTCCGAGCCTGTCAGGTTGCACAGATGTATGGTTGGACATACTGTATTTTATTTCTTTAATTGAGGAGTCCTTTCCTTCCAACAACTCTTTGTTTATGTTTCTATAGATGGCACATTGTTAAACGCAAGGTATTCAGTACAGAGCTGGAACATATCTTTGTATAATTTTGTATCATCTCCTGTCCTGACTCCTAGGAGCAAGCGAGGGACTTGTTGTATGTATTAATATGAAGAAATGTTTGTTCTTTGAAGGAACTAATAAAATTTAAATTGAAAAAAAAAAAAATTGTTTTGGTGATTCTCACAGACAACTCTAAATAAGAACAATCAAACACAAGCTGGTGTTTTCACTTCAGAATTACCTTAGCCATTTGTATATATTTATTTCAATTTCTTGTCTTTCCTACTGTGCATAGATAATAGCAAGAAAATTATGATTGTCCCTCCAACATATCATATTAGATAAAGTAATAGATGTATTTGTGACTATTATCTGTGACAGTGATTTTGCTACATGACAGCAAGTGTCAATCATTAACCAGATTAAATTAGAAATGGCCAAACACAGACCCTTTTGAAGGCAGACATTTGGTGTGGAATTTCTTCTTTCATTGTTTCAGAGTGCCTGTGTGCAGAAATGATTTATTTGTACATCTGCTATACCTAATGTAAAGGTGTAGGCTTGAAAAGAAAAGACTGAATTCATCTAATGAAAAAAAGAATTTATTTATCTTTAACAGCAAACCATATGCATTTATGTAGTTAAGCTGTTTTTTAGAGCCATGATGTTACACCAGTGGACTCAGAAATTTATTAGACAGTTAACAAATGATCAGTTTCTCACTTCAAACAGAGACATACATAGATACAAGAGACACACATATATAACCTGTAACTAATGCAAAATTATGCATATCCTGTGTCCTGGATTGTTTCATCAGGAGGTTAAACTATAATCCAACATGTCTCCCAGGAAACTGTCAGACTACCCTGATGGGAAATGACACAAGGACAAAAAAGGAACAGGATTTGTTATAATTAATTGGTCATGTGGCAACACTGGATTGTATTTGCAAATATTTCTTCCATTAGTTTTCTTTCACTCCAGTACAGACCAGGAGTCATGATCTGATTTTCTTAGCTTAGCATAATGACAGGCTGTAGCATTGGTTGCTTTAGATTGTATGTATAGTCTCTGATGAAAAATACATTCTAGCCAAGACAAGTCATTTTATTGTAACCTATTCATTGACTTATGTTTTTGCCATAAACAAATTTAAGTTCCATACTATGGCATCCTAACTAGTACAACCTTTGACTCTTATGCCCAAGTGTGCTTAATATAAATTTAAATTTAATTTCCTATTGCCATTTTCAACTGCACTCTTACCTCTTCCATTGTTGCATCCCAAACCACTTATGTTTCCTATTCGATCCATCCTGGCTCCAAAGCAGCTAGAGGCCCGTTTTCTTGTGGTCATCAGCAGGTCCTGCAAGCGGTTCCTCTGACTTGCAGCACTACTGTGGCCTTCAGCTGATGATTGAGATCTCTCTGATATTAAAGGTTCTTGCTCTCTCTCCTGGTCCATGTTCCATCCTTGGCTGGGCTGGATGCGATCAGGCTCTTGGTTTGTCCCCTCATAATCAGCTTCAGAGTCCCCCTCCTGAGCCGCTCCAGCCAGGGTTTCCTCAAAGCGCTCCAGTAAAGACTGGTGGAGAGTGATGAAACTCGATTTACATCACAACCAAAGATGGTAACATTCTGTCAATATGTTTTAGGCATAGGAAATACATGCGAAGAGAAAAGCATAAGCCTTCCAATAAATCTGAGCCAGACAAACAGCCCAGAGCAGCCTCTCAGACTACATTTTGAAAGAAACTGATCTAGCTTTGGTGTACAAGGATTATTCAGTCTGTTCCTGCACCATACCAACTTGCAATCAATTATTTAATAAACAATAATATTAAAGCTAGGGACAGTTTAATTTTGGTGTCACTGGGCAGAACATCCATTGTAATTGTCTATCATACTGTAATTTAAGTGCTTGGAGTGAAGACTTTGATTTCTTCTTGGCTCTGTTTCAGAAAAGATGTTCCTGGAGGCTGTTCTACAAATATGGATGGACATGTTACGTCTCTTGAAGTGGTCAAAGCCTAAATCAATGGCAGAAAGTCCTGCAGCTTGCTATACATTATCAGTACCTGCTTAAAATAATGAAATAGTACGAAATATGTGTGACATGTTGCTGTTCCATACAGAGCTTTGGGCCCAGTAGAGCCACGCTGACAAATATTGGGAATAATTTTCTGAAAGGGACAACGGCATGTATGTTGTATACTTCCCATGTAGCTCTTACTGGCCCAAAGCTGACCACGTCCAAATTCCTTCTTTGTGTATTCTGGATTTGCATGATGTATGCTCAAACTGCCTCTCCCAGCTTAAATAAGTGATGTGTCTCTCAGTTCAAGTAGAGTTATCTCAAAACATGTGGCAAAAACCAAATGAACTCATGTTGTTTTATAAAGTGAGATATCTCAAATTATTAAAGGCCACACACTAGACAAGAAGCACCACCAGCTGTTTACCTCAGTCCTCCAAACTTCTTTTATTTAGATTCTGTCATTGTAGTGGATGGTAAAGTGCATGCATTTGCATATTCTTGAATTTGCTAATGATCTGGAAATTGCATTTAACCTTGTGCTAAGTTAAAATGGTAACTTGACAACTTTTATTAAACCAAGTGGACTGGATGTTGATTTTGAACAATTATGGGCTGCTGACTAAAATTGAGTTTTTTTATTTGATTAAACAGACATGTAAAGTATAGTGAGCAGGAACATATGGGAAAATGTTTACTTCATTTTTAAATCAAACTGCTTGTAGTTAATATTACATAATAATAACACTGTAAAAACTAGTTTACAAGATATAATGTGGATGGCTTTGAATGTGCTTGAATGGGCTTTTGGGTTTTCTCATGGACACATTATACCTCTAGTCATTAAATATATATTTGTGGGACCACAAACTTTATAACCCAGCTGAGCCCTGGAAGTGCACACATAGGTTATTTTACGGTAGTGCCATCACAATCACAGATGACAGGATTGTATTATAAATACAATAAAACAGAGCTTGATCTCTATATGCATCTGGTTCGGGAGGTAGTTGCTAGTAGTGATAAGCAGTTAGAATTATTTGGGGTGAGGAACAAATAAAGAAAAAGAATCATATTAAATCAAGACTGACCTTGTTCTCTTCTGATTTTCAATAGATGTGTGAAGATTTTTTCTTAACTTTCAGTATGCTGACTGTCCTATGGATGTCTATGGTTTACTTTATACTAAGGTTCTGTTTAACCACTACAGCAACTCAATTAACCAAATTTAATCTTTTTTTACATGATTATTATGGCAATGCAGTGACAATCATGTTTGATTATAAGTAGGACAATGGATATTTGACTTGATTTACGACATATCAAGATGCATTGACCACAGACTACACTGTAACCTTGCATCTTCTTCCCCCTTGCTCATTATCTCTAAGGTGTGGGTGAGGTATGCTGTCTTGTGTTGTATTTGATAAAGTAAGGAAATGTTAAAACCAGGAGGCTTAAAATATGAAAGTCCATAGGATCAGCTATTTTTATTTTATTATTTAATCAACTCTATTGTCCATAATTTGAAATCATAAGTCTGATTTAGATGCCAGGAGAGCTAAGCCTTGATTTCCATCCTCCTAGGGCACTAACACTATTTATCAGCTTTATGATTTGTATGTTAACACAATGTTCTAACTAATTTAACAGATGCAGAAGAGAAAGTAGAGTGTGACAACTCAAATTCAAGCAACCAAGGAGCAAACAGCTGAATTGTGCAAACAAATTGAGAGCAATACTGCTGACAACTCTTCTAGCAGCAACTGACACTGATCATGGAATCAGTTCATGGCAGGTAAGCAGCAATCAGCAACACAATTGGATGTTGACGAAAAAGTGTCATCTCTACAACCAGTATGTGTCATTACTCCAGCTAATTATGTATCGCTCTACTTTGGACGGCAAACTTTTCCCTTCTTGTTTTTTTGTATCCATCAGTACTCAGTATAGAGCCTTACTGACTCACAGATGTGTAGAAGAAATGTCATTTAATGTTGCAATGCCCTCTGTGCACTAGGTCTGCTGTGCAGTTCAGTCGGTTATTAAGGAGGGTGCCCACATATTGTTTAGGACCCTCTAATTTCCCTTCAGAACTGAGCTAAGGCACTTCATTGGCAACACTTTAAGGATTTATCCATGCCATTGGTTAACAGCTGGAGGTCTGGACTTAATACACTAAAAAAGAATGCATCTCCTTGCTAATAACAGAAACTTGTTCAGATGTTTTTACTGAACACTTGACAGAGAAAGCCCCTCTGCTGACAGCTTTAATAGAAAGAAACCAGGATTTATATGTATATTCCTACCAAAAACTGAGTTAATTTTTCTTGAAATTCTCCCCAAAATTTGAATATCAAAGGACAGGTCCAAATGCAGTGTATATATGACCTGACCCCTTTCTTGCTATTGACACAAAGGGGAGAGAACCCGGATAAAAAGTATTAGAGTATTGGAGAGTGTATTCCAACTCTCTGTTAGCCTGTTGCATAGAAAAAACTGACTCCTTAGCATCGGACCAATCTTCCTCTAAATCTTACATCCCAGGTTCGCTCCATAACCTTTTAATTCTGTCAGTGTTATTGCTCATGTGGGAATTGCTCTAAATTGTTGAGACTTCAGAAATTGAACAATAATAATAATAATAATAATAATAATAATAATAATGATATACACTTGTATGTAGCCAACATATTATCAATTAACACCACTTTTACCATTTACATTTTGACAAGTATAGTTTTTTGTTTTTACTGTTTCAGTGCATCTCTGTCTCCCGCCTTGAATTGACCCACCGTCCCCCCGTCCCCTGGTCCTGCTCTAGTTTTCTGTCTTGCTCTCGGTCTCTCCCTCTCTATCTTTCTCTCTCCAACACTCTCTCTCTCTCTGTATCTCCTTGTATGTATTTATCTCCATCTCTCATTCTCTTTCTCTTGCTCTCTCTCTCCCCCTTCATCTGACCAGTCCCATCCTGACCAGTGGCTGCCCACCTCTGAGCCTGGATCTGTACCGAGGTAGCTGCCTGTTGAAAGGAAGTATTTCCTCACCACTCTCACCAAGAGCTTGCTCATGTCGGAATTGCTTTCAATTGCTGGGTATTTACAAACCAAATTTTAGAGTGCGGTCTAGACCTACTCTATATGTAAAGTGTCTTGAGGTAACTTCAGTTGGATTTGGAGCTATATAAACAAAATTTGATCTGATCTCATCTGATTTGATTCTATTTGATTGAAGGACTGTAGAAATAGGAGATATTTTTTGTATCTGTGAAACTTTAACAAAAAGGAGTCAATAGCTGAGACCACAGTGGATGGGTGTGAGAAAAAACAAGACTGTTAAATAAATGTCTTACACAATAAAAGCCATAAAAATGTTGAGAGGTTATGCCATTTTTAGCTCTGATTTATTCTCAAGATAGTAATTTTTCATCCTCAAACAGATCACCAACTATCTTAATACTGTTATCATATCAGCACTGAAATATGTTCATACCTAGTCCAGTAGGAAAAGTTTTGTTTTGCATAATGGGGTGCAGGGCTAAAAACAGATTCCTTCTTCAGGGCAAACTTCATAATCCTCTCCCAAGTTTGGGTTGTGTTAACCATAATTAGACCTTTTTTTTTTTTACCTCGTTTGCTAGCAGAAATGTTTAATTTCTAACAAGGCTAAGCGAAGATGTAGAGGAACAATGCCAGACATCAATACAGGTCTCTTGTCTAAGATCAAGAGATGTCTCAGCCACCCTAACACTGTGCATATAATGGCATATCCAGTTATAGGGCCCTACTGTACACTTTGTGTCATGCGCCACTGGCGCATTGGGCGGAGAAAGTTAAAAATGAATTCAGGGGAGTTTCCACGTCAACTTTTGCCGCCTTGTTCCAGGAGCAGCAGAGGAATTCTGCTCTGCCCTGCCCAATGCGTCACTGGCGCACAGCCGGTATCAGCTGTGCAGAATCATCTCATCAATTTGTAGGTGTTTCATGGGTGTTTCTCTGGCAAAAAATGCATGAACCAATTGTAGAATCTGCACTCATTCCCTTTAAAGAGTGCGCCAGTGGCGCAGGCATATTGCTATCGTACACCCAGCGCAAACGTAAACAGCTAAACTACAAGGATTTATTTATCTATTTATTTATTTATTCATTCATCCATTTATTCCGCTGGACAGGGACAATGCTCAATGAATGTATTGTGTCAGGCAGTTCTCAGCTAATCCCCCCTTAAGCCAAATCGTTTAGAAAGTAAACATTTCCATATTTTGTCACATTTATTTCTAATTTACTTCAAAATGTATACTTTGTGATCGAAAATGTTTTCAAAGTACACTTTACAAACTTAATAGTTAAGGAATGCGCCCCATGGCACACAGACCCATCGCATGTGGATCTGCTATTGTACACTTGAGGCAAAAATGACACTTGCGCTGGGTGTATGATAGCAATGACACCTACACCACTGGCGCACCACGTTTGCGCCGGGTGTACGATAGGACCCAATGTCTGTGTGAATAATCAGCAGTCTTTCCCTCAATCAGAGCTATACACACAGACCCCTGCAGCATTAAGAAACATGTGTCTAGAGTACTTTCTAGAAGTACATTTACATACGTTATATTTGGACAAATAACATCTGCATGTTCACAACATAAAAGTTTTATTTAGAAATGCATATTACTATTGCATGTTGTTAATGTTCAAAAAAACCCCAAAAATAAATAGTTGGTATTGCAGCAGAGAAAAGTAAGGCATACACCTTCTCACTGTGTAATAAAAAAAGTGTTTTTCAGTACCCAATCAGGATTTTGTGACATCTCAAACACAAAAATGTGATTCAAATTCAGTTACACGTAGTTACATGCAAGGATTGAATTTTTGCAGTGTGGAGGACACTCGATGTGTTCAACAGCCCATCAGTGGTGTTGCTGGAAATCCGTGAAATTCTTAAATTTTGATACCAGGCTTGAATGAAAAAGTAGACTTGACCCTGAAAGTGCCTTATACTACTCTTTATGTGTGTTTCACTTTAAATTAATCATTCATTCATTGATAATTTCACCATGTGGTGGAATAATGTTGACTTTCACTGTGCATTGTCTATTTTGAGTACCCGATGAAAGCAGTTTGTTTGTGTTGTTTTTGTGTCAATCTGGTGCGGGCCCTCTGTGCATTCTAAACCATAATGGTCAACTAGATAAAGGCTCTTGATATATCTGCCTGAAGAACATTGTCTTTTTGAGTAAAACCAAGCTGCTGAGTAAAATACAATAGGTGGGCAATACCACAAAATTTGTTGTCAATCCAGCATGCAATAAAAACTTAGAATATAGACTGATTCACAGTTTCTTTATGAGACTGACTTGAATACATATTGTATGTTTGTTTTTTTTTGCAGGATCGTGTCAACAAGAGGAAGTTTGCTCAAAGTCTGCAGTTAATTCTTGCGGGGACTGCATCAGATCTGGGCCATACTGTGGGTGGTGCAAACAGCTGGTAAGGAACAAAGCTTATGAGACAATTTTTTGTCCATACATTAACATGTCTTAAAATAGTAGCATGGGTTCACATACAACCTATCGTGTAGACTATGGTGGCAGCCAAAGACGTTGGCATGAATGCTGCAAAAGCGGCAGTTTTATCAGAACGGTATAACATTTCTTTGCTCTGCTTTATTCTTCTCTATGTCAAAAAACAAGCAAAAAAGGCACTGAAGGCTTTTTTTGAGATCAAATTCAGCAAAATCAATAAGCCAAAGACATTTTTAATAACCTGTTGTGAATTACTGATTAAGGCTTCATTTACTTAAAACATGTGGATAGTGACAACACAGTAAGTGCATTTAAGGGAACCTCCTCTTTTAAAGGCAAATTGTGATAGTGTAGTAGCTCAAAAATTCCCATTAAATATGTCCCTACAATGTATGTTTGATCTAGGTTGGCAGTTAGAAATAAACATGTCAGTGTCCTTCAGAATGTTTTCCATGTGTTTAAGAGTAAATGTGAGGGTTTCCAGTAGGAGTTCAGTTTTATCCAATTTGCATTATTATAGTAATTGGCTATCTTTTTGTGACCACAGGACTTACTATTAAGCTGTATCCTAACCACCCTGAGCAACATGTGTGATGTCAAGAATTTAGGGTGCATTGTCCAGTAGCTTGAACTACCATTATACCAAGTTTGGTGAAAAACTAGCATTACAAGTCAAATGTACAGGCTAAAACTAGACATTTTCATATGAGATTTGGTTGACAGGGAATGCTTAGTTAAACAAGTGGATATCTATTCAATACAGGAGAGATACTCTCAGCTCAGAAGGCACAGTACAATGTGATGAAATGGTAGTAGGACACTTCTCTCACCTCATATTCCAGTGACACATACAGGTGCAAAATTACAATTAGTTGCCAAAGCAAGTGTTTTGATTTTTTAGATAATGCCCTATTGTGTTCAAATATAACCATTGTGACACTTACCTTATGTGATGCCCTGCTTCATTATTTCAAATTCTGCATATAAGGGTGCTTAATGTGATATGCAGCTCTGTATATAAGATGCACTATCCTTCACATAAAGCTGGCAGTTATTGCTAAATTATTTGACTTATTAAAGCATGGGAAATTGTCCCTTTTTGTATCACTGACTGTGCAATGACATTGGTGTTGGTTTCAGTTTGTTTACAAAAAACCAATACATGTAGACAATAGGTCTGTTTCACAAAGCGGGTTTAACAAACCCTGAGTTTAACCCTGAACTCTGAGTTGATCTACTCTGAGATAGGAAACTCTGAGTTTTCGGTTCCAGATCGCCTGACTAGAGT
>JAUZTA010000002.1:141393-163039 GCA_034780835.1 Ctenochaetus striatus
CCTGCAATAATAACCTTGTCTGTTTTAAGGACTAAACTTGATAAAAACTCAGAGAACTCAGTTAAAAATTCTGAATACCAACCCCTCTCCAAAATCAAGTTTCCCAGGTCGGCAGAGAAAATCTTAAGTATTTGCTGTTTTTTTAAAGAAATGTAAAATATCGTTAAAAATAAAGTCAACAACATATAAATGACAGACAAAAGATGCAATTATGAAAATCCTTTTTAATGAAAATAGGCTTTATATATGACACTTTGATTTGTCATTTCTATCAGAAATAAGATATTTTCAGTCAATAATATCTCAGCAAACCTGTGAGGCCTCTGTGGGGTTGTTTGAGAATAACTGATGTTGCAGGTTTCTGCTGAGGACAGATGAGCTGTTTGTATTGTGAAAAAGCAGACAAAGGTCAAGGCACGTCTTCAGGAATGGCCTTTTAATAATCATGCTGTCAATAAAAAGTAAAGATGCTACAGTTTGAGGCCTCCAGTTGAATCCTTTATTCAACTCCTTTCATGAACTCCAGGAATTCTGTCAGAGAGGATGCATGAAATCAGTTTATCTCATACACAATTGCCTGTGCTTAAACAAAACATAAATGCACATTCCATTTCTTTAACAAGACCAGCTGTAAAGTGGTATATGATCTACATGTGATTTAGGTGATTAAAAAGTTTTAAGTTATAATGATTAACAGAAAATTTTACAAAAGATTAATTACATAGGGCTTTAAAATATGTTTGATTTGTATTGTAACTTTGATTTGTTTTATTTGTACTGTAACTTATAACTTGATTGGTATTTGATTTTTTGGGTGGCCTTATGTGCCAGTGCAGCCACCTGACTATTACCTGCTGAGACAATCTTGTCTTACTGAATGTGGACAGGATATTATAATGATAGCCAAGTGAGATCATGTGTATAATGACTGTGACTCTTTCAGTGACAAACAAGAAAATTCTCAGATGTTCTTTTTGAGATGGATGACAGTCAATGAATTGTGTGACTTTTTCATGTTTTTCTCATTAATTGTCAATGCAAAATATTTGCATATGTAAACAGTTTGTAGGACATACAGTTGGTGTCTTTTGTGTGACTACTGAACTGCTAACATACCGTCATAATCAATTTTTCCATCATTGTTTTTGTCTCCATCCTTCATCAGCTCCTCAATGTCATCTTCTGTGATGGCCTCTCCAGTGGACTCAAGCATTGCCTTCAGTTCTTCTAAGTCTGTGTAGCCATCTCCATTCCTAAAGGCAAGACAAAGGACAGTCTTCTAACATTGTTTTGGTGTAACATAGTGCAGTGTAGTTTAGAGGTTTGCAAAGTGCTGGTTAAATTCAAGTGATCTTTAAATTAAAAAAAAAACATCTACTGGTGAGAGTCAGCAATGTTTTACTGATATTAACTTGGTGAGGATTCCCTTGAATTTTGGGGTAGCTCTGTACAGTATGTGAACAGAAAAGCAGAGACCTACTTGTCAAACATGCGGAAGAGTTCAGCCAACTCCTCCTCTGATTTTCCTTTGCTCTCCTCCTTCATGCAGCGGACCATCATAACCAAGAACTCATCAAAGTCTACTGTGCCACTCCCTGTAAACATTGGCCATGATATTATATTTGCAGTTATTTAACCCCTCTAAATCCAGTGTTCCCCTTAAATTACACTCAAGTTGCAACAAACCTCCTGATATTTACAGTAAAGTGATATGACAGGCTTAACTTACCATCCTCATCCACCTCATCAATCATCTCCTGTAATTCTTCAGGGGTGGGATTTTGTCCCAGCATCCTCATCACCTTCCCCAGTTCTTTGGTGCTGATGCAGCCGTCCTCTGCATCCTGGATGAAGATGTCAAAGGCAGCCTTGAACTCTACAAGGGACAAACAACTGTTACTTTCTGATGAGAAAAATAGGTGTTTATGTTACATATATCTTCTAACAGATAAATTCATGTCACAAGTGTAACACCAACAAGGACTACTGATATATAAAACCATCTAAAGATCTTACACAACTATCACAAAATGATTTAAAAAGCAGAGCCAGCCAAGTCCTTTTGTAGCCCTCCAGAACATAATTTATTGTTTTGTTATGCAGGTCAGTAATTTTTTTTTTTTTTTAAATCCAAGTGGCACTCAGTATTGCAGAGCAGAGACCTTTTATGACTTAGAGACCAAATATAGTCCCTGGTTCCCTCAGTTAAAACACAAGTATAGTTCTTGTGTTTCCAAAAAGGTTGCTGGAAAACATGTTGCTGGAAAGGATCCTGCAGTGCTACAGCAATCAGCAGTGGAGGAAAGGTCTGCTCCTGGAAGGCTCAGTGCTAGGTTCATGAAAGGGATTTCATGGTTGTCCAGCAGCCAGTGACAGATGATCTCATCTTATGAAGGGAGGGCCACACTAACAGCCCTCATCATTTATCTGTTCAGCAAGTGTGCTTGTATATGTTAACACACAGCAAAATGGTTTGGTTGTTGGTTTTATGTATACCCATTAATAACTGTTTTTCTTTTCCATTGTGTCATTGTATTGTTGTTTGGTATCATAGCATTGATAGTATCAGTATTCATACTCTTATATATGTGTCACAACAGCCATTAGTTGTAAAAGTAGTTACATAAAGAAAGAAAGAAATAATGGTGTTAACAGTAAAAGCGAGTAATAGCAGTAACAGTTTCCTCACCATTTTTCTGCTCCTCTGTCAAGTTCTCAACCTTAAGGAAAAGGAAATGAGGATTAACATTGTATACTTCTGTGTTTTTTGTGTCTTCTGACACCGTACAGTCTGCTTGATGGAACCTAAGCTCAGCAACTGCTAATCTCTGCATGACTGCAATGTCACACTGCCTTCTTCACTTACTATTCTTGTTGTGTGGGTACAATGGCATGGGGGGAGTTGAATGGGGGTGTTTTAATAGCCATCAGCTGTCCCTTCTCTTCTTCACCCTGAACTGTCCAACTGTTTTTACATCTATTGTCAGGCAAAGATTTGAACTAGAAAAAACAGCCTTTCACTCTGTGCCCTGAGCGCATTACTCCTATTGTTTCAATGCTGTACAAGTTGAAAAAAAAAACCCTAACCCTAATACACACAAACAAATGCAAAGACATACTTGTTTTAATTTGTTGACAAATGACAAACTAAACACTAAAAAGAGGTCAACACTGAAGAACATGCTCAAAGTCCATGTTTCAAAGAACGATTGCAATTAGGACCACATGAGGGACCTAAAATCCTTTTTCAGTTCTTTAACTATTTGAGTTTTCTTTACTTTATTTATTCTGTTTCATTTTATTTTCCATAATCTTGTTGTCTGCATACTGATGGCATTGAACTGTGATAGAAAAGTAGTGAATCATTTTAGCATCATAAATATTCTAATTTAAATGCAATTATTCCAAAAATATTGAAATTATTTATGAAAAAATAATATCTATGTTTTCAAATGTTGAACGTCAGGTCCCCCTGCATCTTAAGAGCACTCATATTCCCTCCAGAAAAATACAAAGGACATGACCTCAGTGTCCTTAGCAGAAGCTATGGCTCTGAAAAGACATTCAATCAATTTAACTGTCATAAATTTATTATTTTATCCCTAAATCTGCAGGCACAGTTGTTATTCTAAACAGCTGTCACAATGGCTTTTTAACATTGTCAAATACAATTATGACAGCAGAATCTTCCAAATCATTGCATGCAACAGAGCATGTCATTCGTCGTATGTAACGCTTTTGTTAGTGTTAAAACATGACACACAGGGACATGATCTATTCCAGGTTTTCTGATTATTACATGTTTTAGAGGCCACAACCTCAAAGTGAATTATCATCAGACAAAAAGTTAAACAGCATATCGCACTTGGTCATATCTGTACTCACTGCTGCTTTATATACGTCATCCATGGCTGCTGGTGCTTCCCTTCCTCTGACACACCACTGCACTCACTCAGACGCAGGACAGACACAGCCAGCAGTGACTCGCTCAGTCTTTATTGTTGGAGGAGTGTAGCACTGAAAAATCCTCTCCCTGCATCACGCAAAATCCAAGAGTGATGGAGGGAGGAGTGACGCAGGGAGAGAGATCTATAAAAAGGAAATAACAGAAGCTCCCCCACAAAAGTGGAAAGTTGAAAGCAGCACAAGCGAAGATAATCTCTCCAGGGTTAGAGGCTGCCTTTGTGTTCAGCTTAGCTCATTAGAATAATATTAGAGTGGTCTTTTTTTTTATTTTATTTTTAGGCGTCTTACAAATTGTAATCGTGGTGTTTTCATGCTTGGTTAAATTGAGAGCAACAAAAATGTAACTTTGTAACAGGTATGTATGTTTTACTGCATGGAGAATAATTATGTGATTCAAAACAGAGCTGAACAAAAATAGACCACACATGGCAAACCATATTAGGTGCAGTCTGGCTTTATCTCGGACTTCTAACACATTTGAAGTTTGGTGCTTTAACAGTTTGCTACTTTGCATAATATGTTGTTCATAACATTAAAAATTAAAAAGTATTTATACTTTCTGTATTTATATTTATCATAGAGACAGAGGAGACACAGTATTGTTTTAACACCATAATAATGGTGTGCATTTTTCGACAGTCCCTCCTGGAAGTCATTCATAGTGTTGACCTCAGTTGTTCATTCAAAAGCTGACAGAAATGTCAGAAATGAAATAAAAATGTGAGCTAGAAAGATAAGATCAGGCTCTTTTCTCACTACAACACAGCTGACCAATCACAGTCAGGATGTGTAAAAATTGGATTGTCAGTTTGAAGAGTTATAGATTTGGTTGCACATAAACTCTGTAAATCCAGCATCAGAAGAGTGTGGGGAATACAGTTTCTAAAGCTATTTGATCATATGAAGAGTACTTCTGAAGAAGCGTAATGTTGGCTTTACAGCATTCTCTGTCACACAAAAACCCTTTTTATACATTCTCTGCTAACCTTAAATCTTGTGGACATCTACCCCCTGAGATGCATGTGTGACTTGAACCTGCCAGCTCCCTGGCCTTAAGTATGTGTAAGTAAGTATGGTGTGTGATTGAGTTCATGTGTGAATAAAACAAGTGGTAGTGTGGGCAAGTCACAGCTACCAAGTGGGTGTGTTCATGTTCTTGTGCTGCAGCTGGACAGGGGCCAAAAACACTGCAGCTTTTTTTCTATGGTGGCATGTACAGTGTACGGAACTGCAGCTGCTTGGCACTCTTTCCTGCTTGCCGGTATGGTATATTGGTCTCCATTTTCAACATAATACTGGTACTCAAGATATGCGTAGTATTGATATAAATGCACAAATCATTAAATGATGAGGATAAGTTTGTAGCCTCATCAAGTCATACCTCCTGCATGCTCTACCAGACTCCACCCTCACTTAACCTAACAAATATTTCCATGTGAGAACACGTCTGACATGTCTGTCCTTAGACCATCAATAGACCATTTATTGAATTTAAACAAGTCAATAAAGTTTAGCGTAATGATGTTTTTGTGGATAGTTAAAACTGATAAACAGATGAAAGGAAATGTTTTGTTGCTGAACTTCTCTGCAAAGGCTCATTGTTTGTGAAAACTAGATAAACTAATGCATTATCATGAGATAACACAACTCTTTTTCATTTATTCCATTATCACAAAAAACAAGCCATGTTATCCTGTGACATTGCATTTATTTGTCTCATTGTCATTGGATAAAAAAAATGAAAAAAGATATTGGTAACCATGACTTCTCTTGGCTGCCATATATACCTGCAGCTCTAGGCTTGGCTTGGCAAGCTTGGAGTGAAATTCTCTGACAAAAAGTTGAAAATTAAGATGATAAAATTTTTCTATCTATTTAACATTGCAGCTAAGCATCTATGCTGTAAAAAGCGTGTGTGGCTCGAATAAATATAGCCTGCATGATCCTTGAATTTTAGAGCCAAATACCAATTATGTGCCCTATTGATTTTTAACATTTAAAAAAATGCAATGTATATCTCATCTTTTTTAATTAGAAAAAATGCTCTTGTGGAATAGAGTACTTACCCAGATACAATCTGTACCAATTAGGATATTTTTTTTGTTTAAATAATAAACATTTAGTGCTCTACTGATGATGTACGTGTAACACTCTTTCCAAACCACCTCAGATTGTTCGTATCTTTATTTACTGGCATGTATTTCCACTTAAAGATTACCATAGTCTGAAACTAATATATCTTCAAGAGGCTAATATCCGCCCATATCTATTTATGAAATGTTTTATGTTAAAATAAACATATACTCATCCTCATTTAATGTGTGATATGTCTATATGACAATTCATACACAGATAGCACTATACTTAATTTGTGTCCTTGACTAGAAATAGCAGTCCTCTATCAGTGGAGAGGGTGAGGGAGGGACTACGGTAATAAATCTATTTCGTAAGGCTAACACTATGCAAGACAGACAGATAGCACCTGCCATTGTGCAGCAGCTGTGGAGTAAGCTCAGAGGTCAGGCCTCTGACTTTAACTCTGGTCTCTATAGATGGACAGTGATAATTTTACTAATCTATTGTCAAAATGTGTGGACAAATATGACAACACACTCAACTTTCACGGGTTATCGAACTGCTTCAAGCTGGATGTGTGCTATAAATGGCATAAAAAATACTGACATATTAGCTCAAGTCAAATAGCTCTGGTTGTCTTCTTTCTGTTTTGATGGCCAGCAATACATATCATCTCTATCAAATTTTAACATTTCACACTCAAAGATATTTTCAAAAGATAACTTATAAATATTAGGACATGTCAGAACCATTTACTTACTGCTAATAACTAAAAATGAACACAGTTTCTAGGTTTTTTTAATCACACAAAGCAGGGCTGGCATCAGACAAGCAGCTAATAAGAGATATTGCCTATTAATAGCAAACAAACATGATTAATTGAGAGACTGTTTAACTGAAAGAATAAACATTAAACAGAGAAGCTGATAAAAAGAGAGAACTGTGGCGTTCTCATTTAAAGTAGACTGAACTTATAAAAACAGCAGTAGCAAAGGGGTCTGTATCATAAGTGATAAAAAACATCTGTTTGTGACAGGCATTCATGAAAAGCACCAAATGCTGTACTGTCTTTCTCCTTTGCTCATTGTTGCAGCAATCTAAACATTTGGACTGTGTTACTCATTTCCAACAATGTGTGAGCTTCCAGGATGCCAGTTTCTTCACATCACTACACTGACTAACATTTGTTTTAGGACTGATTGTAAGATTTTCATGATTACATTAATTACCACTATTATTGGGCATGTTATGTAAGTCTTGCCTTTATGGTAATGCTACAGACTGTTGTGATTCAATGATTGGGCATACCCCACAACACTGTGAAGGTGATATTTTTGGTTTTAGGTTAAATTTCTTTTTTTTTAATTTATTGAAATTATGGTCATGGAATTTGGCACATTGATGTTCACTTAAAGTTTAAAGCAATAACATTTTCATCATCTAGAATTACAATAAGGTCAAAACCTACATATAAGCACGCTAACTTACTACAATAAGACGGTGGACCTTGCAAACGTTCTAAAAACCTCCTTACCATAGTTTTTTTCTTTGTGAGCACACAAGCACACTAATTTTAAAATTGAGCTTAAAAGCACAGCTTACAGTACAGCCCTGATGTAGTAAGAAGTATTGCTGTAGACTTTTAGTCATCTTGGATTTAAAAGACAAAATTGTTTAGAGGCTCAAACTGAATGTCTTTCCAGTTGCTTTGTATAAAATCATCTTTATTCTTCTTGTTATTTTGCCTAACTTTATGGAGGTTTTTAAAGCCCCCTGAGAGACTGTGGATATATGTCTTTTCCATAGTCAGAGATATTGGCAAAGCTCTTACCCCAAGTTTCCTTAAAATCATCATTACAACAGTATGTCAACCAAATAATTATAATTATAATTATAAAGGCTTGTAAGGCTTAAGGTGTAATTAGATTCTTTCACTGTCTCAAACTGGCCTTTGGATTGAAAAATATATTGATTCAATAGCTGAGAACATAAAGAAATCTTCTACATGCGTTCACAGTAACAGTGTTTACAAATGTAGCATATCAAGGGAGATCCTAATATTTTTTATAACATGCTTTTGATAAACAACAATACTTCATCAATCAAAATGATTTCAACTTAAATATAGGGGCAGATGACATTTTTTTTACATATACACTATAAAAGAATACTGTTTCGTTAAGCATTTCTTAGTCCTTGTCTGTCTTAAAAAATCAGTATCAAGTCCCTTTGTAATAATATCTCTCGGCATGCATGTTGTTGGTGTTGTATAAACTCAGCTTCAGCCAGAAGCCTTATTTTAGGCTTTCATTGCATTCTCTGGTAGCACTTAAGGAGTTTGAAGCCTTAGTCTGAATGGCTGAGTGGATCTTTCTTAGGTTCTGTCGCACTCGAACAAATTCCATCAGCTGGGTTTCTTCTTGTACCTTCTCCTCTTGTTCCCTCTCCTTCTGACAAGAGAAAATAGAGGCATAGGCATTGATTATTCAAGTTAAGATTGCTTTCAGTATTACTTCAAGTCAAAGGCAATTTTTTTATGATTTGACAGACATATGACGTGGATGTCTACAGACAGCTACTCTAGCTTTCCATGCTGACACACTCTACCGTGGCTAAAGTAAACTATTTCTGTATTCTGTGTTTACTAACATTTGTTTTTGTACTACTTTTTTCTAGGCTGGGGTGTCCTGTGTTTGGATTGCATTTAAATGTCAGCTGCCACAACTTTATTCTGCATTTGTTTCTCCTTGTTTTTTAGTCCAGTACAATCTGCAGGTCAAGTGTTTCGGCCAGGAGTTCTCAGGCAGAGGCAGGAAGACATGATTGCTTACAGCACACTCATTAAGGAAAGATTTAAGCATCTGAGCAGAATTTCAGCAGTCATACAGAGCTATTAAGTTGGTGAATAAGCAAGCAGCAAATATTTGAGCTTTGCCTGCTACCTGACACTGGTGCTACTTTGCCTCTTCAGTGAGTTTTGAAACCTACCTTGCTGTGAGCACATTTTAAATTGCTGCTTGTATGTAAAGGGAAAGTTTCATATATCAAGTGCCATTGTGCCATTTGTGGTGTTATTGTGGACACTTAAAGAAATTGTCATCTATATTTTTCATGTTCAATTTGAGGAGGATCACAGTGACAGTCCATTTGCATGAAAAAACTATATGATGCATTTCCTGCCATTGCTGAGTCCTTATTAAACTCATAAACAAGATTTATTACCTCCAATTGTTTCTGCTGACGTTTTAGCAGCACATCCTCCAGAGGAGTCCTGCTCTGTCCCTCCTCCTCCCGATCACTCTGCACTCTCTTCCTCCTCTCCAGCACCTGCTGAAGCTCTGACCTGCTGTTCAGTGCCAGACCCCTGAGCCCACAGAGAGGACAGAGCACGTGTTAGATATGGTGGAAATGTCAAAAGACAGAGAGAGTATAAAAGGCACTAGTTTTTCAAATTTAAAATAAAGATAATAATGCTTTATTTTAGTCACATTTTCCAATTTAAACACAATTATTAAGTTACAGTACAGACCACATAATGTGCTCTTCAGTCTTAGCACCTCTCATAAATGAACACATCTGCTGGAGTCTATATTAATTAGAGACCAACACACTTGTGGTTTTTTTTAATGTGATATTAAGATAATATTTATAATACACTTAAAATAAATTCATGTTGAATTTCTGCTACAGTGCTCTTCCTCGTCTGAATTCTTTTCAACTGTGAGGTCTCATTAACGGACAACAGCACAAAGATCCGCTGCTTTCACTGGTCCAGTGTGTGCTATCAGGGCGAGCGGATTGTGGAGCCAGGTCAGTCCTCCTATGACATATCACTTTACACTGCTTCATGCTCTCAGTGGCCTAAAGGACTGCAGCAGCATGGAGAGAAGGTGTATGATTCCAAGTTTGTGGGAGACAGAAAGAGACTCATGTATTCTTAATGACACCTGCTTAGAGAAGAATGACTGATGACAAAAACATAAGATTCTTTTTTAAATGATGGGTACAAATACACACCAGTTCTCACAAAAAATATATATATAGTAATTTGTTTGTGTCCATATGTTCCAAATGAATTATGCTTGTTGTAATGAAATCATATTAGTTTTTCCATTTATAGCTTAGAGGTGATTTTAATGTTTTTTTGCTTTGGAAATGTACCTACCTCTTATGTGCCAATAGCAGTTCCTTGTGAAGCTCATTGTGAGTTCTTGAAGTCTTAATAGGTTCCGACTGACCTGGTGAGGCTTCACATTTGACTCCATTATCTACTAGAGAGATCACACCAAAATAAATCAAAATAGTACTTCATCCCTTAACAAACAATGTTCAATTTCATCTAGCTGTGGAACAGGGGAAAATAAGAAATTTATAAGCCAAATTCGGACAAATTCTGAACAAGATACCACCTTAAAGGAAAGAAAAAGTCAACATTTTCTATGACACAGTGTCTGACATTATTTTTTAAAAGTGTATTAAGATAGTGTCAGTATTACGTTTGTATGGAGTTAGAGTCAATACGAGGTTAGACATTCTTAGCCTCGTGCTAAGCACCTTAGCACTTAGCACTCAAGCACTGCATTAACTCACTTCATCTGTTTTTATCCATACAAACAAAATGTGAAAACAACATTTTGTGTTTGTATAAAGAGTCAAATGCTGGAATTATTTCTTGAAAACTATTTTGTCATTTTACAGGGTATAACATATCTTAGCCAAGGACTCTGGTGCTGCTGTTAAAGTGGATCAGACATTTAGAGAGGCCAATGAGGTGTTCAGCTGATGGAAGCCAAAACTTCACAAGTTCCCCCATCTTTTCTTACACCACAGAGTATTGTTTTGTCCATAGTGCACTGACCTCTTCTGTGATTGTTGCTTGTTGGATGAGTATTGTGTATCATGCTGCCTCTGGAGGAGAGCTGGATCTCAATAAGTGTGTGACTATTGTTGATACCCTTGAAGGACACTGTGGCTGGTAATGCGTTGGGTTTATTCTATTTTATTCTTCTTGGAGGAAAGGAGGAAGCTTGGACTGGGGATGGGATGGTTTGGTTGTTGTAGGAGACCGTTCTCAGAGCAAAAAGTGACTCAATGGAGAGCAGAGCCCGAGGGCCTGGTGTGCTTCTGCTGCATGCTGGGTAGCTGCTGAGAGAAGAGGCATCAGTGAGAAATGAGAGGAGCTGGCATCATGTGAGGACAGATTGAAATCAAAAAGGAAAGCGGGCAGAAACACAATAGTGTGTGACAGCAAGTAGAGTTTTTAAATTAATTCTTTGTGACTATGTACATATGTATAGAAATGACTTATCACAGAGCAACTCAGCATTGGCACAGCGCCAGGGAGTCAACGCAAAAACCATCATCTAGCTCAATAAATTAGAAAAGAGAGGCAGGAGAATAGAGGAGTCAGATTACAGAACTTAAAAATGTAGAAACTGATGAGTGGCCTGTTGCATAAGAGTCGTAAAGAAAACAGCTGCCTACACTTTAGTAATTGCATTGATTTGAAACCAGCTCTTGAGCTGCTCTTTTTTTTTGAAAGAGAGAATTACATTAACAATATTAATTCTTGCCATGGAGTAATATTCTGAAGTGTAAAAGAATATAATGCACATGAAACATAATTAAAGTTACAAACTACAGGTTTAAATAACCAATGTTTGCCATATCTATAACACATCACATCCAGACCATTCTGTGACTGTATGTTTATCATGGAAATTTAAAGAAGTCACTCAACAGTGAATGAATATGATAATCAGAAACTGAACCAACTGCATGTAGCTTTATATTTTTCAGATAATATGTCAGAATCTAAAATAAAAGTATACAGGCTTCGGCCCTACCTGTGTTGTACTGGTTCTCCATGAGAAGCTGTTGTCTGAGAACATTAGCCATCGTGTGGAGCTGACAGACAGTGATACTATTGAGAGCAGTGTCACTTGAGAGCCCTGACTGTGGCACCCACTCAGTGTCCAGCCCCTAATGTCCACAGTCAACAGGGAGACATTGTTCAATAAGTAGGACTTAACACTGAAAATATGATAATAATGCTCTTATCTATTTCTAGTCTCATATATAAAATTCATAACACTATTAGTCAACTCGACAAGACACACTGTATGCTTAGACTAATGCCAGGATTCTCATTTGTGCAAAGACATGTGTCTTAATAGTAATATCATAGGTAGCTTACTTTGCAATAATAAGTGATTACTATTTATATTAATGCTCAAAAGTATATTTTTTACCGTTTTTATGAATTTATACTTACACTCACACATTGCCATTTTGTTGGGACACAGTGCCTGAAATACGTGCACCAAATATGTTGGGGTTGGCTATCAGAAAATATTCATAGTTAGATTAAAGGGAAAATTAACAGCCAGGTATTTATTTAGCCTCAAAGATGCACTGACCACTAATTTGGAACCGCAATTAATTATTTAGTAATCACAGTCAAAGTTACCTAATCAATTGTCAGTAACAGTTGAAGGATTTAGAGTTTTGCTAATCATTTATTTAATAACTACCAAA
Source organism: Ctenochaetus striatus (assembly GCA_034780835.1). Taxonomy (NCBI): domain Eukaryota; kingdom Metazoa; phylum Chordata; class Actinopteri; order Acanthuriformes; family Acanthuridae; genus Ctenochaetus; species Ctenochaetus striatus. The sequence goes on from JAUZTA010000002.1 coordinate 153,973, forward strand.
TAAAAACGCACAATATCTAGTAAACACTCTGCACTGCTTACACATGTGCGTGTGTGTGTGTGTCTGTTTGACAGACTGAGGCAAAAAGGTCGACTCAACATGGTGGTAAGGACTGCATAGCTTAAACAAAGGAATGTAGAACAAAGATGGCCAAATCAAAGGTGGCTGCTAAAACCACATGGCTGGTAGGGGAGGTTAAAGGTTTCTCTGTTTAAGGCCAGTGCCAATACATGTAAACTAAAGGGGCAATATTAACGTAGAATATGGACAGGGTTCAATTAGGGATGTGAACACACTAAGGACAGATTCCGGCCAGAGAATCCTTTTATCAGCTTTATTGTCTCAGTAACAGGTATTGTGCGTGTGTGTGTGTGTGGTCTAAACAGAAACAGAAAGAGAAAAATGGATAACACAATGAGTCCAATAGTCATATAAACAAACAATAAAATTTGTAATAAAGATATTAAACAATAGTATTACTGTACTTACAAACAAATTAAAGATGTAAATAGTGCAATAAAAACACAATGAACAGTAAATGCACAATATGCATGCCTAGTTATACGTGAAACATAAGAAGGATTAACTCTAAAAACACACAGAGTACAGGTCATGAACAACAGACTGCAGCATTAAATTGTTACTAATTAGTCACGCAGGCCAACACAGAGAAACTACTTCAAATGAACACAGATAAACCTAAAATCTCAATCATAAATATACTGTATAACAGTAACAATAAACTTACTTAGTGTCAATAAAACGCACACAAAACTAAGAATGAGTGTTCTCCATGTCTGCTTTCAGAATCCGGAGCAAGAACAAATTAGCAGCTAGCCATCTGCTGTTCATGTGCAGTACGCATGATGGGCCGTTCAAGCGCATCCTGGAAATACCAGCGCTGAGCGAATAGACTTTCAGACAAGGCCACCCCCAAATGTCTGCATGGCAGTTGAAAGAATAGAAGAAAGTCTATTTGGTGGCGTCCTCCTCATCTGTGTCCTCGAAAGCAGGGAGCAGGATAAGTCGGGCAACTGGACGGATGTAGGTGTGGTTCTTCACTTGAACGCTAGCAGTTCAGACACGTCCATCAACTCCTAGATGGGTCTTGGTAATCCCTCTTAGGGGCCACAACGCTCGAGGGAGTTGAGGATCCACTATTAAGACAACATCACCTATGGAGAGTGCCTTACCATCCTTTCTCCACTTACTGTGGAGAAAGGATGGTAAGGCAGGCAGGTAGTGACTGATGGAAGATGACCAGAAGTGATCAGCAATGGCTTGGCTGTGCCTCCAACGCCTTCTTCCAAGGTCACTGGGATCATAGACTGCTTGAAGAAGGGATGAGTTGTGACGGCCCATAAGGAGGAGGTCAGGCGTGACCGGGTCTGGATCGGAGGCATCCGAAGACAAGTAGCCTAGGGGTTTAGCATTCATTATGCCTTCAACCTCCACCAGAGTTGTCAGCAGAGCTGTTTCAGGAACAGTCTGGAAGTCTTTATAGATTTCACTTCCCTCTCCCAGGTGCCACCAAAGTGTGGCGCACTTGGAGGATTGAATCGGAAGGATATCTGGTGTCCAGCAAGTTGCTCTCTCAACTGAGGTGCCATTGCAGCGAATGATTCACGTAACTCTCGCTCTCCACCGACAAAGTTGGTACCATTGTCCATGAGGAGTTTGAACAGTTTGCTACGTCGGGAGACGAATCTTCTCAATGCCAGCAGAAAAGCGTCCGTGTCAAGGCTCTCTAACAGCTCCAGATGCACCGAGCGAGTTGTCATGCATTTGTAGACAATGCCCCATCTCTTTTCAGTGCGGTGACCGATCCTCACTTGGAAAGGTCCGAAGCAATCAACTCCGGTTGATTCAAACGGTGGCTTATGGAGTCATAGTCGAGCAGGTGGGTAATCGGCCATTTTCTGAACATCAGGTTTCGCTCTCCATCGGCGACACTTTAAACATGAATGCTAATGCTTCCGAATAGCCTCTCTGCCTCGGATGATCCAAAATCTGCATCTGAGCTCGGCAAGAGCTTGTTCTGGCCCAGGGTGTAGTAGTGACTCATCAGTGTTCTTAATGATAAGCTTTGTCACAGGGTGGCTTGGGTCCAAGATAACAGGATTCTGATTTAATCCAGTACAGCACAGTTGTGGAGTCCGACCAAAGAGTAATGTGCTCAAGTGGTACAACAAGCTTGGTCTCAATCACTCTAGCCAACTGTGCGCCTGTAAGTGCGGCACTAAGCTAAGAAGTGGGATGGATAGCTGCTTTCAGGGCGCAACCCTTGATCTGGCAAACATGAAGGACACATGGACTTGTTGACTATCATCTGTTGTCAGCATGTAAGCTACTGACCCATAGGCGCGCTCCGAGGCATCACAGAAGATGTGGATGAAATGGGTAGCAGTAGCAGTATCAGCTGTGGCTGGTGCATAGGGACGAGGCAGCTTGACATGTTGCAGTGTGGGAATTTCTTGAACCCAACCCAACTATTTATCCAGGAGATCAGGTGGCTGGATCTTGTCGTCCCAGCCAATGTTGGACTTCCACATGTCCTGGATAAACATTTTACATCTTGTGGTGAATGGCACAATGTAGCCCAAAGGGTCGTAAAGCTTGGCAAGGACACTGTAGACGTTTCGAAGAGTGGCAACTGAGGATTCGGCATGATGATGCTTGTAACTTAAGGTATCGTTCAAACAATCCCAGGTTAGTCCAAGCGCGGGCTCATTGAGGTTGGCACTGGCCTTGGATAACCATAGCTCACTGCTATCCGACTGTGCTTCTGGGGGTAGATGTGTGACTACTTCAGGCATGTTACTAGCCCACTGTCAGATCTCAAGACCTCCCTTGCTCAGAAGTGCTCGCAGCTTGTCGATCAGAGCCTTTGCATCTTCAACTTTACTGACACTGTGAAGGCAATTGTCCACATAGAAAGATTGCTCGACCACTTGCATGAGAAGAGAATCTGGTGGTTCGTGGTCCCTGACGTGCTGCTGCAGGGCATAGACTACGCAACAGGGGCTGCACGTTGTTCCAAATGGTAAGACCTCCCATTGGAAGATACGTGGTTCAGATGTCCTCTGCATGTTCCACCACAGGAATCGTAGAAGTGGTTTGTCACCGGGCAGCAAACGGATCCGGTGGAACATCGACTCAATATCTCCACTGATGGCCACAGCATGACATCGGAACCGCATCAGGACTCTAGGGTCAGTCCAGGCAGGAGTTGGTCATTCAGGGACAAGCCGTTGAAGGAAAAGGAACAGTTGAAGACTACTCTGTCCTTTTTATTGTGGTGTACCATATGATGAGGTACATACCACAACTCTGCGGATTTTGCTGCCTCCTCTTTAGAGATCTCTGCGACATAGCCAGACTGAACAAGTTTATCCATCTCCTTGCAGTATGAGGCTGCTTTAACAGTGTCTTTGGCCAACCTGCGCTCAGTGCTCCGTAGGTTGGGCATCACAGCATCTGAAGACACACAGAGTGGGATGGCTGGTTGCCGCCGTAACAGTGGCGTAGCATAGTGCTGGATACCGTCGACAGATACATGTTCAGAGGCTGTCTGTAGGAGGAGAGTGAGTGCCTGCTGGTCTTGCCTAGAGCGTGATGCAGTCTTCTCGCTGACGTATAAGAGTGTGTCAATGTGCCAAAGAGGTTCCACATTCTTGAGAAGTTCAGTGTAGGAGGACTCAGTGGCGATGTGCAGACAAGACGGCTGGTGAGAAGAGAATGGCATTACCTCAGAAGGACCTTGCAGGGACCAGCCTAGCCTCATGCAGATTGCTATGGGACTGCCAGAAGGGCCTGCTCTGACTGGCTGTATTGCAGTGAGGAGATGAGTCATAACTGAACCGATGAGGAGTAGCGGTTAAGCTCTGTGGATCGGCGTCAGAGAAAGTCCTCTGAGATGTTCATAGCACTTCTGGGGAGCTGCTACTGGATACGTGTACGCAGATAAGCTCAGACTCTCTGCAGTGAAGGCATGTTCAATCCAATACTTCTTGTTTGGCTTGAAGATGGGGGATACGTGAAAGCTAACTGAAGAACAGTTCAGCTCCTTAACCTCTTGCTGTACAGTTCGCAGATGGAGTGTTTCGGGTTGCTGAGCAAGTTGAAGCTGCTCTACAGCTGGTGGGAGGATAATCGTTCTCTCAGAACCATCATCGAGCACCGCAAATGTCTTCAGGGTAAGATCTCCATGGTGCAAGAGCACTTTGACAACTTTAAGCAAAACTCTCTGTGAACTTCAGGACTGCTCAATGTAGACAGCGGGGTTCTGATTACTGACCATCAGCACTGTCTGGGATGACTCTTGAATGGCATCGTGCAGAACGGTAAGGTGTTTCTCTCTGCATGTCTTACATGGGCGTTTAAGCGTACAAGCTGTAGCTTTGTGGCCACAGCCGCACTTCCAGCATCTATCCCCTTCCTGGATCCACTTCTTAATCTCTGCAGTAGTCAGCTTCTTGAAGTCTGTGCATAGGTTAAGATAGTGCTCCTTATTATTGCAGAATGGGCAATAAGGATTGGGTTTAAATGCTTGAGCCTTCGGCTGAGTGGTCTCCTTATTTGCGGCTGTCTCTCCAGGCCTCAGAGCAGAGGAAGACTGATGCTGACTTATCTTTGGGCTTCGAACTACGTTGGTCTCTCTTCGGAGGGAGAGGCCCAGTGGGGTTGTAGAGGAGAGTAGCTCGACTGGTAAGGCGCTTGGCTTGAGCCTTCATCTGAAGCCACGCAGCAAGGTCAGGCAGGGTGTAGGTGAGCTCAGTACCTGGCTGCAGAATACCGCGAACAAGACAGTATTCCACAAATCCATCTCTGTGGGCAGGAGACATTTTGCTTAAGAGACGATCAACATGGGACCCACACCTGAGCTCGTACCCAACAGGTCCCTCTAAAGTCTGCAGCATACCAACTAGCGACTGAACTGAGAGTGCAAAGGAGTCGAATGCCTCTGCGTCTCCCGACTTGATGGCTGGTGAATCGAGTATTGCCCCTAGTTCACTCTGAACCAATTGTCTTGGCTGGCCATATTTGTCCTGGAGAGCGTCCAATGCAGCTGTGTAGGGTGCGGGATCATACATGTATGATTTGGCCAACTGTAGAGCGCTGGGGAACTTGAGCTAACTAAGGAGAACTTGATATTTATAGTGCTCACTGAGATGAGGGTGGCTGTTCATCAAGTTGTCGAGCGCCATCTTAAGAAGTGCGAAATCGCTTTCCTTGCCACTCTCAAAGAGGGAAAGTGATGGTTTGGGAATGCCATAGGATGTAGCAATCAGGGTCTCCATGCCGGGGTAGGTCCAAGGTGGTGCCGCTGGGACTTGGGTTGCAGCTGGTGAAGTAGGTAGAATGTGCGGCACCGCGGGAGGTGGCAAAGCCGCTGTAACTGCTTGTGGTGGCATGGTGCTTCCTGTGCTCATAACCGAAACCCTTAGATACTGGGATTGGAGACTAGTGGTGACAGCAGAACTCGTTGTCTGTGACACTCCTGATGCCTGGGCAGTTGTCACGGGGTAACCAGATGTGGAGAGCATAGGCACATATTGACCCACGGATGCAACAGGTGCAAGTTGAGGTGCAGAGATTGGTGCTGCAATAGGTGCTGCAGTGACAGGAGCACTGATCTGGATATTTCGAACTGGATTAACAGTGGGTGTCTGTGCCGTAGAAACAGTAGGGGGAAGAGGTACCTGACCTGGTGCTGGATTCTGCTGTTGTACTAGTGGAGACTGGGTGCAACCCAATGGTGAGAGAGGTGGCTGTTGAGCTGCATGTGATGGCAGCGGTAGCTTGGAGAAAGAGGCGCGAGCTGACGTTGTTGACAAGGCATCATCATCCGTCTCTGATAAGTAAGACCGCTGTCCCTCTCTGGCTTGTGCATCTAATGCTGCAGTCTCCAAGTCAGCTTTCCTTTCCTCCTCTATCTCCTGTTGAAGTTCTGCAAGCTCCAATCCTTTGATCTGCTCCTCCAGCGCAGCTGCTTGAATATCGGGCGTACTTTGAAGCAGATGGAGTCCGTATGATAATCGAGAAGACCGTCGTGAGTATGCAGATGACCGGGAGCCTGTCGAACTCCTAGCTCTGGTTGACTGAGCCTGGCCTGGTTGTCCTACAGGGGGTGAGGAGGCTTGGGCATCATGCTTCTGAAAGGGCAGGAGAGTGACGTCATATTGGGCCAAATGCTGAGGTGGACGATGGTCTCTCTTGGGTCGGGCAGATGACTCTTGCTGCTGATCATCAGGGGCTGACTCCATAGTGTCGGGGGGACCCTAATCCGGCTCGAAGGACCAGTGTATAATATGGACAGGGTTCAATTAGGGCAGGAGAACACTATGGACAGATTCCGGCCAGAGAATCCTTTTATCAGGTTTATTGATTTCAGCAACAGGTATTTATGCGGGGGGGTGTGTGTGTGGTCTACACAAAACAGAAAGAGAAGAATGGATAACACAATGAGGCTGATAGTTATAAAAACAAACAATAAAATTCGTAATAAAGATATAAACAATAATATTACTGTACTTACAAACAAATTACAATATAAATAATACAGTAAAACCACAATGAACAGTAAATGCACAACTCGCATGCCCAGCCACACGTGTAACATAAGAAATACCAACTCCAAGAACACACAGAATACAGGTTATGAATAACAGATCGCAGCATCAAAATGCCACTAATTAATTATGCAGGCAAAGGCAGAGAAGCCACCTCAAACGAACACAGACAAACTCAAAATCTCCATCATAAATACATAACAGCAACAATAAACTCACCTAGTGTCCATAAACACACAAACTAAGGATAAGTGTTCTCCGTGACCGCTTCTTTAATCTGGAGCATAAACAAACCTAGCGGCCAGCGGCATCCGCTGCTCATGTGTGGAATGCATGATGGGGCGTTCAAGTGCATCCTGAGAATATCATCGCTGAGCGAATAGACTTTCCGACAAGGCTGCCCCCAACTGTCCGCATGGCAGTTAAAGAATAGAAGAAAGTCTATTTGGTGGTGTCTTCCTCATCGGTGTCCTTGAGAGCTGAGAGCAGGATAAGTCGGGCAACTGGACGAATGTAGGTGTGGTTCTTCACTTGAATGCTTACAGTTCGGACATGTCCATCAACTCCCGGATGGGTCTTGGTAATCCGTCCTACTGGCCACAACGCTCGAGAGAGTTGAGGATCCACGATTAAGACAACATCACCTATGGAGAGTGCCTCACCATCCTTTCTCCACTTACTGCGCCCTTGCAGCCCAAGCAGGTAGTGACTGATGAAAGATGACCAGAAGTGATCTGCAATGGCTTGGCTGTGCCTCCAACGCCTTCTTCCAAGGTCACTGGGATCATAGACTGCTTGAGTAAGGGATGAGTCGTGACGGCCCATAAGGAGGAGGTTAGGCGTGACCGGGTCTGGATCGGAGGCATCCGAAGACAAGTAGCCTAGGGGTTTAGCATTCATTTTGCCTTCAACCTCCACCAGAGTTGTCAGCAGAACTGGTTCAGGAATGGTCGGGTCTTTGAGAACAACACGAAGTGCAGTCTTTATAGATTTCACTTCCCTTTCCCAGGTGCCACCAAAGTGTGGCGCACTTGGAGGATTGAATCGGAAGGATATCTGATGTCCAGCAAGTTGCTCTCTCAACTGAGGTGCCATTGCAGCGAATGATTCACGTAGCTCTCGCTCTCCACCGACAAAGTTGGTACCATTGTCCATGAGGAGTTCAAACGGTTTGCCACGTCGGGAGATGAATCTTCTCAATGCCAGCAGAAAAGCGTCTGTGTCAAGGCTCTCTAACAGCTCCAGATGCACCAAGCGAGTTGTCATGCATTTGTAGACAATGCCCCATCTCTTTTCAGTGCGGCGACCGATCCTCACTTGAAAAGGTCCGAAGCAATCAACTCCGGTTGAATAAAAGGGTGGCTTATGGAGTCGTAGTCGAGCAGGTGGGTAATCGGCCATTCTCGGAACATTGGGTTTCACTCTCCATCGGCGACACTCTAAACATGAATGCTGATGCTTCTGAATAGCCTCTCTGCCTCGGATGATCCAAAATCTGCGTCTGAGCTCAGCAAGAACATCGCCCAGGGTGCAGTAGTGACTCATCAGTGTTCTTAACGATAAGCTTTGTCACAGGGTGGCTTGGGTCCAAGATAACAGGATGGAGCGTATCTAGAGCCAGTCCTTCTGCATGCCGCAACCTACCACCAACTCTGAGTAGACCTGTGGCTTCTTCATACTCTGGTGACAGAGATGTGAGTCGACTGTCACCAGAGTATGTATACGTCCAGCTTTGAGAGCTCTTATCTCTTCAGCAAAGCAGTCTTCTTGAGCGCTTTGTAACATCAGCTTCTCTGCTTGCAGAAAATCAGCAGCCGAACAGGGTGAGGTAGCATTGGCATCAGCCACCCCGTGAAGGGAGCAAGCTGTTTCCTGAAGAAGCTCTTTCCAGGTGGAGAACTTACTGGGGTCAGGAAGTTGTGCGGGCAAGGCACTGGTGACAGTTCCCACAAAGGCAGACTTCCTTAACTCAGTGTTGTCGGGTTCCATTTCAGATGAAGGCATGGTGGGCCACTCTGTCTCAAGCAGGTAGAGGAAATGTGGACCTTTGTGCCAGCGATGATCCTCTACCATCTCTTGCAGAGTGAGTCCACGGGTTATATCATCTGCTGGATTACTCAGAGTGTCAACATTGCGTGTCCCCACGAAAACTTTGTACCTGCAGGATTCTGATTTAATCTGACGTGCTGCTGCAGGGCATAGACTGCGCAACAGGGGCCTCACGTTGTTCCGAATGGTAAGACCTCCCATTGGAAGATGCGTGGTTCAGATGTCCTCTCCATGTTCCGCCACAGGAATCGTAGAAGTGGTTTGTCACTGGGCAGCAAACGGATCTGGTGGAACATCAACTTAATATCTCCACTGATGGCCACAGCATGACAGCGGAACCGCATCAGGACTCCAATCATTGTCGGACCTAGGGTTGGTCCAGGCTGGAGTTGGTCATTCAGGGACATGCCGTTGAAAGAAAAGGAACAGTTGAAGACTACTCTGTC
>JAUZTA010000002.1:236664-252733 GCA_034780835.1 Ctenochaetus striatus
TAATTACCCCCTGAAATCAACTCACCCTGTTTTTAACTGTAAAATGTACAGCCCTGGGCACTGAACATTTAGAGGGTCTGCAGTCTGTCTTGCAGCTCACTGACAATTTCTTTTTTGTTTGGTTTTAATCAGTGGAAATATACAGGACACTTAATAACCAGTCGATGTTCCTAAGTGTACTTCCAAACTTGTGTTTTTTCTTTCTCTTTTTCTTTGAAACTGACTGAGGTCTGGTGTGTGTTTGCAGGAACATTCCTGAATGTGTGTGTTTGGATTGGTTTATTTTTGAGTGGACACGGTTCCTAAAGACTTCAGCATACAGATGGCTCAAGTCCTGTGCTGACTGACAGTAAGACTGCATTCTGTAAACTGTGGGTTGTGGTGGAGAATACTGACAATACTATTTCCATTTTGACCAAGACATGAGGACAAAGACAGACAGAGCTCTGGAGAGCTGCATGAAACTAATTATGGGTCATTTTGAAAATCATATTAGTTCCAGTATAATTACACCCAGGATCTGCTTTCTGTTTTGCTCCATAGGCTCTGACCAATTGAACAGAATACAGTGGCTCAACAATTGATGAATTTATTAGTGCAAAACCATTTTTGTCATAAAATGGCCTGTTGATGCTCCAGTTTTGTCCACGGCTGTGTGTTTGTGTGCACCAGAGATGAAAGAAGGAGAAAGTCTTTTCTAGTGTGATGTCTCTGATAAGGATCTCTTTCTCTACTATCTGCTCAGCCTCAGGGCAGGATTTAACCCACCTGCCTGCTCTCCTTGCTGCCGAAACCATGACAAGCTACTAAACACCTCTCTTCAACTTCCCTTGACTGTCAAGTCAGTTTTATTTACTTTGTCCACAATAACAGAAGCTCATCAACATAGCAAACCAGATTTTTAAAAAAATAACTGTCAATAAAATTTCTGTCAAAAAACAAAAACAGTAGAACTGCCCTGGGTGTCACAGCATTCTTACGGTCAGCAGATGAAAACTCTAGCATTAGTGGAAATGTGTCTGTTTTCCTAAAAAACATGTGTCAGATGAGATGAGACATTTTATCTCTTTGTGTTCACACATGGATCACAACATGTTTAGCCTTGATCAACACAAAAAAGGAGCAACCCTCCCAACTAATGATAAGCTACGAACTAATTCAATGTACCACCATCACCATCCACTTAATTTTTGGTTTGTTTGTTTGCTTGTTTTACCTCAAACAAAAACAATTAACTTTTTTTAGTTTTTTTTTTCACTAAAATTTAACACTCTTGCAGCACTCAGATATTATAGAGAAGAAAAAAGGTGGAAGATGCACAAAAAGCACATACGTGCAGTCAGCTTTAGTTGAAAGAGTTACATTTTTACTGTCTATCAAACCTATACTGAGCTAGCAAAAGGATGTTGTCGAAAAAGGTATGTTAATAGGAAGCATGTTGCAAATACAAACAATATTTTGTTACACTGCAGTTATGTTTATTTAAAATGTTTTTTCATCTTGATCAAAAAAAAATACAAGCAGTGTGACTGTTAACATACTAGCAGTTTCAAATAGGTAGTATCACCATCATTCTAAGCAGACAGGCTGGAAACACAGAATACTGTTCTGCATTCAGTCCTTCTACATTAATCATGAAAACTCCTGTATTTATAATGTGGATGAATTGTAATGAGAATTTAAATAAAAATAATTCATATCTTTTGTACCGTAATTAAGGCATACATCATATAACTTGAATATTTAAAACCACAATAACCTGACAGACACACTTTTTTTTCTTTAATTAAGTGAATGGCAACTTCAGTCAACAGCTAAATCCTTACTGCATATTTACCATCCATTCTGAACATTGCATCTAACAGACCAAGTAAACAGAGACAGTACAAACTTCCAGCCAAAGCACTACAGTCACAATGTCCACTGCTGGCCTGTCCTGTGAGCTGAGGAGCTTTGGCTGGTGCATGAATAGATGGGGACAAAGTGAAGTAAAGAGGGGCTGCCTGTGGCTCTTTTAGCTGTCTTGTCTCAGCTCTGAAGGCTCTTTAGATGCCTCTTTCTGCTCAGCTGCCTCAATGACAAAGTGGGCTCACCTTAAACAACGGAGGCCCGGGAGCCTCTCAGGGCCTTTCAGAGCCAATAGAGGCAGCACCTCAGGGAGTCTCTGGCCATGAAAGACCACGAGCAGCCCTGCTGCACTCTGCAGGACTTCAGTAAACATTTCCAGACTTAGCCAATAAGGCTGAGCAGCCGAGCAAAGTGCCGCCTGCATATTAAAGAATTAAAGAGGTCAAATGGTGCCGAGGCATGACATGGAACAGACAGATGGGGCAGATTGTTAGAACATGAACCACATTTTTTTCTTTAGGGTGCTCTGCATTTAAACATTAAAAGTTTTCACATTCCTGAACAACAACATTTTTCTGCAAGATTTAATTAAATTAGTAATCTTTTAGAATAATTGTACTCCACCACATTTTTTTCCAAACCTATGTGTTTATTAGAATAAAATGCACTGTGTGTATGCCTATGCAAAGCACCCATTCAATATCATCTCTTACATGTTGGAAAGGGACTTTAACTAAATTCATACCAGCTCCAGAAAAAATCTAATTTGAAATGTCAGCTTCAGGTTTTATTTTTTTATTATATTTTTGCTGCAATGGCATATTTTCATTAGACTTGCAAATTTCTTGCAGGCAACAACAATACAGAGTCTCCAAATGAAGGTCTAAACACTTTACTAATTGAGACCAAAGCCAAAGTTTTGAAAAATATTCAAAGAACACAAAAGGAAGTAACATTAAATCTGCCAGTTGGCACCATGAGCCACTCTATCAACAAAGGCCTCAAATTCAAGCCCAAGTGGGCAAAACTGAGCTGAAGCCGAGACCAGCGCAGTGCAGCCGCTGCTGCCTCTGCACACGCTCTCATTCACACAGTTCAGCATTGTTCCTGCCTTTGTTCCAATACAGCTCCAACACAATGGTATTTAGTCACAACAAATGCAGCAAAAGTGTATGGTAAGCAGCAGAAGTAGAGTGTGTGCAGTGTCGGCAGTTTTTACAATGATGAGTAACATATTTGCCAAAAGATTTAGGAACTCTGCACACTCTTTGTATGGAAAAAGAATAAATCGAAAAAATCCCAACTTTTGTTGTTTCACTATGAAAAATACTTGACTGCAGCCACAAACATATGGTCTCACAGAAAGCTATAGGAGATATTAAAGGCAAGTTGTGCACTCTCAGTAAATTCTACATAAAACTGGCACTGAACTCAATCCAGCCCACACAAAGATGCTGGCTTTATTGGGGCATTATGTCTTAGCAAACTGCTATTAATGCAAAGTCTTTATCTTCTTTCCTCCCCAGGCTCTGGCATGCATGTGTCTTTATTTGGTAGATAAAAAATAGCCATAAACAAAAATTGCCGACTGTCAATATAAACACTGATAAAGATTAGAGCTGGGAGCAAATATAATAATAAGAGGCACTCTTAAGATATACTCGACAAAGCAAAGCCCCCAGTGGACAGCTGCAGGCTTAAAGAAAGCAATTGCAGAAAGTTTTAAAGAGCAACAGAATAATCTTATTTTGGAAGAAAGTAGCTTAACAATCGGAGCAGCACACAGAATAAAGTTATTTGCGCTTGTTGACTCTCTTTACAGATTCTGGTTAAAAAACTATGAAATGCTCTCTAAAATGTTTGTAAAGATGGAGAGACAGGTGAACCTTTTATTTGATGCTTGTTACTTCAGAGGTAAAATGCCATAATTCTGCTAATGTTCCCAGTGCCTATTCAAGGGCTGTCATGTATTTCATATATGGTGCATTATATAGTCAGAAACCAGTCTCAATTACCAATGCAAAATACAAGGGAAACTGTAAAGTACAAATCCAGGCCCATTACATAGTATGATCACCATAAAAAAGTTTGCATATCTCCTTAAACAGCTGCTCACTGTACTTTTTGTCAGAAGTTTCTCAAACAGGAGAAAATATTGCATTTGCTGGGAACTATTTTCAGCAGCAAATTAATCCACATTTACAGCTCTGGTGAATATTTGTCACTGCAAGACGGAGAATGTGGGACTGAGTTAAATTAAACTACAAGGTTCGTGTTCATGGTGGTGAAAGAACGTGGACAACAGGCCATCTTTATCTTTATCAGCCCTGAAAGGGCTGCACTCAGCACTGACCGTCATTCTTAGAGTTTCTCTTTGCGGAACAAAATACTGACTTGTATCACTCTGGGAGCACTTTATTGCCTTTATCTATAAAGGCATAAAAACACAAATAAGGCAGCAAGAAATATTTTGAGATGAGGAGACTGATGAGCAAATAAATGGGAGACTATATGACCACAGGTGGCACAGGCTAATGGTGAGTTTTACAGTTTTTCAACTGCAGCAAACTACTAATTAGGGCTACCATGTAGGCATCACATTGAATCAACCAAAACTCAGGGTTGTTTATTTTTTACATATTGTAGGTCTGGCAAGTTGTTATCAGATCAGGCTGAGATCGTCTTCCACAAGGGAGCCATACTCTGCCTGCTGATGCTGTTTGGACTCTTTAAGCAAAAAAGGAACTAACTGAGTAACAAAAAAAATGGTTTTGACTTGGAGAAATATAATATTAGCATACTTTAACCTCAAGATCAACAACCACCCAACACATAGAGAACTTGCAAGTGTTGTGGTACAGAAAATATTCACAGATTTTTATTGTCTATTTTTTGCTGTCAGCTTATCAGTTCTCTCCACCTACATTATATGAGGAGATGAGTCAGTGGCTCTGCTGAACAACTTCTCATTATGTTCTGATGAGCCCTGACCTACCTGGCCTAAACAACAGGCCAACACTTCTAACTACAGAGGAGAAATGTCAACATTAATTGAGCAGATTATAATGGACATTACTGAGCAAAGTAAAAAGTAAAGTAAAGTAAAGTAAATAAAGTATTCCCATGTCATACACTCAGTATTTGTCCAACATGCCATCATCACACTACTGTCCTTTTAGATATTGTGGGACAGTATATATCGTAGTGTAAGAGTAGCATTGTTTTGAGACATTGCTTTGACACTCATGATCCCCACTGAATCACCAGTAACTGTCTCTGCAGGGTCATCTTTGGGTGGAGATGTTGATTTCTGAGTTTAAGTTTCAATTAGCTTTTTTATCCATCTATGTGGAGTTCCTTTGTTTTTTAGTCAACCACTTTTCAATCCCAGCTGACCACAGACACCAACAAAACATAAACAATTAATTGATGCCTTAATTTAAACAACAAAACAATTATCAAAAATTATTGCAGGAACCCAGCTCTGGTGCACTCTTAACATCAACTAATCACAAAAAAACTCTTATTGTATGGCATTGCACAAGAATGCACTGATGCTCAAGATGTGTCTACCACTTACCACCTTTGACACAACAAAGATACTCTGATTCTGATTACTTTTTAACTTGAAAACAGTAGTTTTCCAAAGTAGTCTTAACTAAAAGTCAAGTTCTGAGAGAAATGAGGTTGACAGTTCCAGAAAAGGCTAAGAGGTGACCCTTGAGTTCTTATCTTTTCAAATTTAAAGTTAAGATTAAGGTGTAGTATTCATCTAAATAATTAAATCAGCTATTTCAATCTTAAACAGTGTTTTGAATTTACAGAGCAACTTCTACAAAGGTAAATGTCCCTTTAAATTTTAAACTATTACTCGTTATTGCTGCTTTTATTTTTTTTAGCAATTTTTTATGACAACTGCCAGCTTATTTAAGTGAACATCTTTACAACATTTTTTCAGTAGTCTTGTATACAAACATATATGAACACTTTCACTGTAAGCGCAACAGTTTTCTGTAATTTTTAACTTAACATTTTCAACTATAGGAACATGTACGTTTTTCATTTTCAAGAGCTCATCTAGTCCCTCATTGACAGTTTTTGTCTTTTCTTATCGATACTTTCTCTTCAGATGAGTTAAAACTTTACTCAACATGCTGCACTCTGCATGTATGGAGTTGGCACCACTATCAGGACATCTGCTGCATTGAGTTTCTGAAAAAAGCACGAGGTTTGTACTTCCACCCAAACAGCAGTAAAAAAATTGTAATGAGTGGACAAAAGCAAACCCTCCCACTGCAGATGTAAATTCATTCAAAGCAGGAGCATTAGAAATGCCGATCAGCTCTGCAGCACACAGGAGAAGCTTTCCTTTCAGCATTTTGCTGTTGTCTAGCTCAATCGTGTCACTTTGAGGGAGTCTATTCAGAGGTATTCATGCATCTGCCTTCAGGCCACAATGGCCACCACTTTATAAACTGTCAGCCTGTTTGCCTCAAGCCTTTGGTTCATGTTTCCTTTTCTTTAATAAACTTGGAGGAGTTCATCAACTCCTTCAATGGCAAATGCATGCTCTAAACAGACAGGCCTTGCAGTGTATGTTTAAATTTATTTATCTTTTTTTTTCTTGTTAGCAGTTGTATGTGTATTGGCTGACCAAGTCTGAAAAAATGATAGACAAGTTGTTTTCTGTCCACATGTTTATCATCATGAGTTGCCTGAATGGGGCTAAAACGGATAAAGGCTGACTTTAAAGGCAAGCATTTGTAGCCAGAGTAAAATCTTTAAACAAGGTCAGATTTTACAATTTTCAACTTGTACATGATGTTCAAGTATATTGTCACATAC
Organism: Ctenochaetus striatus; assembly: GCA_034780835.1. NCBI lineage: Eukaryota > Metazoa > Chordata > Actinopteri > Acanthuriformes > Acanthuridae > Ctenochaetus > Ctenochaetus striatus. The sequence goes on from JAUZTA010000002.1 coordinate 243,358, forward strand.
AGCCTTTATTTTAACAACTCCTGCGATGTGTTATGTAATAAGCACTGATCTGTGGAGCCAGATCTGTAACAAAGAGACATATGATATCCGTTGTGTGGTTCATTAAATCCAAAGCATACATATCTGACTGGTAGTCATACATAAAAAAATATGTTTACTATACTTAACTGCAGCTAGGACTTGGAGAACAAGGTAATGTGTGACAATGATCATCGGCAGCAGAGTCACTGTCTGGTATTTAAGAGGTTTAGAAATTGAGAAATGCAAACACAAATTATGTCTGACTTTTAAAGTGCACCATTGTTGTAACCCACTGTGTGTAGTGCTGTTTGTTACATTTGTCCCAAAATGCAAGGTACAACAGATATGGAGGACTTGTTCCAAACTAGAGCCATTCTGGACTGTGGTGTGAAGGCTCTGGTTACAGTAGTGTGCATTATGGATAAAAACCCTTACTAAAGTGTAAGTCTTTTTATCTTGCAACCACCAAGAGGACACTAGGGTTTACTGAGTGGTGTGAAAAGTAGAAAGAAGATGCAAATCAAATGCTATGGTGCTCACAAACAGAAGACTTCAACACAACTGAACATTTGTGGACATAGAAAGACATGTTAGACAGCTTTCTCTACCACCATCATCATTAAAAATCCAAATGGGAAAAATCGATACAAGCATCACTAAAGCTGTTCTGGAGGCTTGTAGAGGAAAAACTCCTTATTAACGGACCACCAATTAGAACTGTTAGTCATTTAACTCTATACCGATATCAAAATATCCAATCAAAGTAGTCCTTCATATTCAACTACTGCCAGGGTCTAACCAGACATGCATTAATATATAAAGAACCACATAATTCCAGATGAATCAAAAATTTTGTCAATGCTGTGTTTAAAATCGCATTGTGTGTTCTACATGCTCATTATGTGTACTATTGTTTAGCATATTATTTTTGTGTATGAACATTGGAATGTTCCTTCTGGAATGCATCCTTTGACATGTATGACATCATACCTGGGAGAGTTCTCGCCAGCACAATGATGAAATCATTTTATAAATATATTAGGCCCAGCAAAGTGAAGCCTTCACCCTTGAATTGAAACCTTATTGATGCTACACCAGAGCTGCCTTGGTGGCTGTCTACTATTGTCTCATAATGTCATTGCTGTACAACACTGCATCATAAATTATTTGAGCCAAGTCTCCTGTGCTTGTTTACTGTAATATTTCCAGGGAAGCAGTGTACAACTTATGTATTGTTGATTTCATGTCATGGTTTTGGACATACTAAAAAATTCTCACAAAATGTTTCATTCTACTAAATGCTGTGTTAAAATTTCAGCCACAGCCAATGTTAGGAGAGCAAAATCCAACATTCTGTAAGATCAGCTCACTAATCCAAGGTAGCTTCTGTACAGAGACGGCCCGATACAGTTTAAACAACACTTACTTCCCTTAGAGACCCGAGAGTGTGTTAAGTATGTGGCTCCAATTATTTAATTATTTTAATGCAGTGACAAGAAAATGGCCATTAATCCACTTTCATACCTTTCAGAAGCATGAACATTTACCCCCCCAAAATCGCTGGGCCTTTATGCCCCAATAATCTCTGTTATTTAAGGTCATTTTCTAGCCAATTACACTGGATGGTCGCATTTGGTGAATGTGATTTCCTTCACGGATTGATGGAGAAAACCATGAATAAGCCATCTAACAGATCCTACACACAGACCTCTGCATGGAAATATCAGACAGGATTTTAGAGATGCATTTACTCACTCCCTAAAATAATTCCTTATACCATTTCCCCAACACAGGATCTTTACATTCACTGCTAATATGAATAATCAGTTATGTACACTTCACTTCACATTTTCATACTGTTTTATTTGGCCAATATTTTTTAAACTGAACAGCTTATAATTGTGTTTTAAAAAAAGATACAATATCCATTTTGCTTTTTAAAATTATTTTTGAATAATTAATACCACCAATGTAACACTTTAACAGCTTGTAAATCAATTATTTTTTCATGCTTCATGTCATCTTTTTTATCAGGTCCTTAGCTAACACTGAGGACACTGAGCTCATGCATTATATTGCTCTGTATTTTTTTTTTATTATTATTATTATTTTTTTTAGGCTGTAAAATTCAGGGGAGACTCATTCTATGGTGAAAAACTGAACTGATTGAAAGAAGATTACGCAATGTTTAAATTGGCTACTTTATTATATAAATTAGCCTTACAATAAAACAAAGGACTTGAAATCTGGACCTCAGTATTTCTATAATCTAGCCCTTATACTTTTAATTATTTTTGTCAAAATCATTAACAGTTTTTCCTTTCATTTTAAATTCCATCTTATCTATTTTTTCACATCTCAAAGGCTATGTTGTGTTGTACTACTGAAAATTAAGTGACAAGATAATGCTAATCAACATATAATCTACTGCAGATGTCAAGAATATGCAAATGATCTTATGTGGTGGTTAATATAAGAGATATATTTTTCTTTCTTGTTCAAAAATAAATTTTGTTGCAAATGAAAAAGGAAAAGCTGATAGATGTTTTCCTACAAAGCAGTGATGTATTTGCAGACAGAATCATTTTGTCATGTTGTCCAGCAGTGTTTGATCCGGCAGCGAGCTGTGAGGTTGCCGAGGCAGCGGCAGAAACCTCTCTGAATACTTTGTATGTAGTGGCTCATGGCCGGATTTCGCTGGGCAGCCAAATGAGTTGGATTAAAGCAGATGAAGCCAAAATTTCAAAGTAGAAGCAAACAAACCAATAAAGCACAAGATAGCAAGTTAACTCTAACACCTTATATTTTTTTCATTTAGAATTTTGCTTGCATTTAAAAAAAAAATAAGGTGTTTTCTATTTAAAAAAAACACAAACATTTTTATATTCATTTTTTTTAATGACCAATTCATGAAATGTAAATACTGTATGGAATGGTATGAATTGCCTAGATTAGGAGAATCTAGGATCTCTGCTTATTTGAAATAAAATGTTTGAACAAAGCTTGACCACTTAATGGGCTAAATGGCTTTGTTAAGAACTTGTCCGTATTTGATATCAATGTAATATTATTGTAGAATAATGCCAGAAACCCATTCAATATCAAACTGGAGCTGTAGCTGCATTACATGTGCCCTAAAACTCAAGGGATTTTTCAAGAGTCACCAAAGTCTCAGCCAAAGACCAACCAAGTGTTGACATTCTATTAATTTGTTACCATATTGTTTCTCTGTCCTGTGCGTATCCCTTGCAAATAGCCTGTTAATGGGATGCATGAAGCTCCTGACTGCCCTCAACCCTGTTTTGCCTGTTTGCTTTTTGTGCACTGCTTCTCTTTTCTTGGCTGATCAGCTTCCCTTTGGGTCACCAGACAAGATTCTTGGCATTTGTCGGCAAAATAAAAGGAGGATTAAGAGATGGCTACTGAACCCTCCCACAGCAGAGAAGTGGGCTACTTTTCTCCTATTAAAAGCCTTCTTCCAGTTCAGCTGCTCCCCTCTCCAGACTATATATTTGTTTTGCCAAAGACATCATTGAAAAGTACAAAGTGCAACAAAAAATAAAGGAAATCAACAAGTAGGTCAAGCCCAACAAAACTGCTCATGTTTGTTGAAAAAGAGGAGATTCCATACATTTAGCTCAACAAAAGCTTAAAAATAGGGCTTCACATGGGGCTGCAGTTAAGAAATTATTTCTCTGAGTGAATTTATCTATTACACAAGTAAGAGACCTGTAAAATGTCCAAAAAAAAGACAAATGCCCTTTAAAGTGATGCTGTCAACAAACCAGTTTGTCTGTGTGATGGGCAATAGGAAGTGGAGAACAAGCCAACCCTCATGTCTAACAAGCTGCAAGAAGCAGAGGTTTTGATTTGTTAATATTTTTAATTAATTTTTTATGTGCTGTAAGGTGTTCATGGATGTTTCTACTGCTGCTAGGTTTAAGTGACATAAACACACACATTTGAATAAATTACTTGTACATTCTTCTATTTTTTCTCTCTCACATATTTTTGTAAATGATGATGATGATGTTTATTATTACTACTAGTGGCAGCAGCAGCAGCAGCAGTAGTATTAGTAGTAGAATACATCAAAGTACTTTACATGGGAAATATCTGAAAAATCATATCTACTGGTAGAATATTAATTTAATATAATCATTACCAGCTTTAAGCAGTGTCTAATGATAAAATATATATATATATATTTTTGAGCATGTTATTGTTCTATGATATACTCAAGTATTTTTATTTTTCTGCAAGTGGAGCTCGGTTATTAGTTTGATTATTTTACATGTCTCTATAAATTCTTTTGTCAAATTGTGATACAACTCAAGACTGAAAATCAGCTGTCATGATACATATCATAATCAACAGATATATTTTACATTATGCCCAAAGCAAACATGGGCTTTCCACATGTTATATTATGAATGAAATCTTGTTCTTTAATTAATGCAATATCTTGGATGAAATTAAACTTCACTGTAATGTCCAAAATTTTAGATTATGTAAAACTATAGGAAATGGCTGTGCAAATGTGGTAAATATGCAACACACCATTATCTGTGAAACGCATGTTCTCGTCAGAATTAAAATCAAAAAAGTTTAAAACTACTGCCTGAAATTTTATCCTCATACTTTTTCTATAGAAATTGACTAATGAATTGATGGTGGCATTAATTATGTCATTATATTATTGTTGATGTTTTTCTTCTCATGTAAAGCTAAAATTGATTTTTTTTATACATATTACCAATCAAGCATCCTGCTCTATGGTTGCTTCTCCTTCACATATTTTGATATTTTTCTCATTTCTTGTGTTTGTCTTGTATTACTTTGCTTTATCCCGTTTCTCTGTGCTGCCACAGTGACCCACTTTCTACACAGGGATCAAAGTGTGATCTTCTAATGCAGTCCGCACCCGTCTCAACAGTCTGATCCAACCAATAACCCCTTTATTTTAAATAAGGAGAGGAAGACCTCAAAACAGGGAATATGGCCTAAAGTGATAAAATTATTCAAAACAGTCATCAGTGACAGTTATCAATCATTCAGGCATGTGGAAATTTGAGTTTTTTATATGCAGATCAAGTAAACACAGACAACTTGCTCAGATGCTTCTGAAAGAGAAGCTGTCCCTCAGAATGGAAACACAGCAGTGGTGTGGGGGGGTTGTTCCGACAGGTCCTGTGTCATGTTGTAGAAGGGCTTTAATTAATAGACGGGCAAACTTAAAGGCTGTGCTGGCACCAGTTAATGTGATGAACTCTCATTGTGAAGTGTCACTGCAAATGGTATTGATAAGCAAAGGCAACAGCGGATAAAGGCCTTAAGCTGCTCACTCTAGTTGCTTCTTCCTTTCCTCACATACTTTTTCTGTCTCTGTTCTAAAAGTGTGAAACATAGCGCATGAATCCTGTCCTCAGGTCAATATGCCACCACAGCTGCTTAAGTCAACTACAGCAATATTAGAGTGGTAGTAGACTCACTGTTTACCATGCTCACTGTTTTCATGTGACAATGACAGCATATTTAATACACAAACCTCCCTGTGTGTGTGGATTCTATGCCATATGACACTGGTTTTCCATTTACGCAGTATTTTTCAGGAGTAAAATTTCATGGTCATTTTGTTAAGCATTTCTCATGGCTTATGCGCTCCAAAAGGGAAATTCCTACAGACACCTTTTAGACATATCAACCAAATGATACTGGCTGCATGTCTTTCTAATGATTGATAGTGATCATTTATTCCATGACACATCATAACAGAGACAATTTCATACGTACATACATGTATAAAGTGTATAATGTAAGTGTTTATAGCAAATTTTAAGTATTCAAAGTATACATTTATTTATTTGTTTGTTTGTTTGTTTGCTTATTATTATTATTTATTTATTACTTATCATTTATTTATTTTTAGCTCTTCTTAAGGGTATGGAATCATAGCCTTAAGGTGGTGTCTCTAGTTAATTTTTAAAATCTCTACCTTTGCAATTGCAAAACTTTATGCCATTGAAACCCAATAAGGTCTGCAGTTAAAAATTACACATATTAATTATGATAATGAATCTTTAGAACAATGAATCTGTAGATTCATTATGTGTATTGTAATTTGGTCATATGTTTGGTCAGTTTTGAAGACAAACATCCTTGTGTAATTTTATGAGTGATGATTTTAAACTGCTCATTTATTATGACCTGCAATCTGTAAAAATTTGGGATATTTTCTCAATAAAAAACTTTGATGATCAATCAATTAGCATAAGAGATTAGTCTATTTTGACAAGATGATTGTCACAATAACAATGATAATACTTCTAAGTATTACAGTTGATACCATTCCTCTGTGTTGCTTCCAGTCCCCTTGTCTTTTATAATATGTGCCTTAAAAGTGTGAATTTTTGGTGCAAGGCAGTAGGGGAGAAAGGGGAGGTTAATCCCAGTTTAATACACTGAAGTACAGCCCAGGACCAAGGCTGTGATGATTGTGTTATCTCCAGCCAACATTTGGGTCTCCCTCAATTTCAACCCGGCAAAATAGCTGGGAGAAAGTGCAGATGGAGTGGAGTAAGTGCGGATGCCCGGGGAAAAGTGTTATAAATAGCTGCAATAGAATTTCCCACAGCCTGTGCTCTCTGTAAAGCTGCTTCTTGTCACTTCCACTGGATTTGTTTGAAGTGCTCTCTCCATCCTCACTGTCGACCTTTTCTTCTTTCAACCAGGCTTACTCTGAACTCCAAAATTGCCACTGTTTTTTGTCCCCTACACTAGGTCATGCATATCTTTTTGAAACAGCATAGAGTGCAGATGAGAAGACTGTGCATGAGTCATTGTTAATGAAAAAACTCATCGCAAACTGCAATAAGTTTGACCCAAAAGCAAAAATCTGTTAAACTGTAGCTGCAAAGGTCGCTGGCCCTATCCATCGCATCTTTTTACTATGATAAAGTGCATACATCATATGTCGAGGAACATTATGTATACAAACATTTGATTTCTGCAGTGTACCATGGAAATGTATTATGGAAAATATTATACATGTTTACCTTGCAGTAATCTACAGAATTGCCTAATTGTTTTGTAGCTTTTCTTATTATATATTTATAATATATATCATATTTCCGAAATGAACATTTGTCATAATTAATGAAATAAAAGTAATTCTGCTGTCATATTTTATTGAACAATATCTTAAAGAAATATGATAATAAATAGTTTAGGCATGTCTGTAAAATATAGCTTATGTTTACATGGAATCATCTCTTATATACATATTTCAATACTGTAAGAAAACGCATATTGAAGATTTAAAAGGGTCAGTTGATTAAATGGCTAACTAAAAAGCTTTAATTGATGATCTTTAACTTTCTGTATTGTTTTCATGGGCATCTGTAAAGCATTTAGTGACTTGTTTAACAGCTACAAAACTTAAGTTGACTGATTTGCATGTTGTATGTGGTCTACCTCATACTGTATATTATCAAGTGGGTAAACAGTATCAAATGACAAAAAGTATCCATCTGTTCTCAGTCACAGTAGCACACAGTGTCATTTCTTTTTCAGCCTTATTCTGCTGCTAAAATATACCCTGACTCTGCCTGAGATTCTGCCAACATGCCACCAAAAACAATCCCTTAAAAGTGAAATGAAATGAATATTTAAAAACACAATCTAAACAACACGAGAGGAAACCTTAAAATCTCATGAATTTGCGCCGCAGGCTCCACACCACGAAGTGAGCCGCTGAAAGATGAAAGTGAAAAGAAATAAAAGGCTCAGTTTAATCTGCTTTAAAGCCCTTCAACAGAATGCATGTGCCTGGAACTGTGAGAGTGAGGGCTGATAGGGGATAAATATATTTCTTACCATGCCTTCGAGCTATTACACCCCTCTCCAACACAGACGCCTATTCAACAGACACCAGTTTCATTACCAGCTGTAATAAGCTAAGGCCTCAAATTATTAAATGCCAGGCCTGGATGACAGAAAGACACTAGCTAGGCTGATCTTTTGAAGAATATTAAAAGGAGGAGTCCTCCTGGAGAACGGTTGATAGCTTTTCAAAAAAAAGAGTCACCAGTCAAACCAGTGGTCAGGTATCACTGGGAGCTGGAGGCCTCAAGTCAAATAAACGGACAGCTGATTCTGTTAAAGTGCTCCAGTCAAACAGGACATACAACTGTGTGTTGCTTATTCTACAATTTCTGCCCTTTGAGTTAAAACTGCCGTCAATCTCTGACTGCAAACAAAAAAAATTAAAAAGACTACGGTCCCTGTGTGAAACGTGTGTGAAACATCTACAAAAAAGTAAGTGTCACAATCATCTCAGAATTACTGCCAAATGTTGAGTACCTCATATTGCAATGTGACAGATTTGACAGTACCCCATTCCCTCTTAAATATTATTAAGGCTCAAGAAATATTTGTAGAACCCCATATGTGCACACCATTAAAATCATGCTAAAAGTGCATCAAAGGGTACGCAAATGTAACATCAGTTCATTTTTTGCATTTGTTGTTTTTCCCTTCTTAAAATGGTATACCAACAGGTTTGTGCATTTGTCTTTGTTTCTTTTTCTCTTTTTCATTATTTCCTGAAACCTTTAAGAAAAAAAAGGGTTTTTTGTTGTTGCTGCTGTTTGTTTGACTGATCCATTGTTTGCTTTACATGAACTTGACTTCCATTTACAGGGTATATGCAGGCTGGAAATTTGCTGGCCCCTGGCTCCTGGGTGCGAGGGATCTTTCTATGTCTGTAATTGATATTGACTGGCACATCGGTCATCTGTCAGCACTGCTTTCAAGGGAGCGTTTAAGCAGCGCCACAGGAGCGATCCGCTCCACGGCTCCCCATCATAAATAATTAAGCGGCTCCTGTCTGCTGGAAGAACAGAAACTCGAAGCGACAAAACGCTCATTTAAGCCCAATTTGTAGACAATTCATCCAGTAGACAGTGGACCTAGTCCAACCAGCAGCTGTCCACATGGTCTTTAACTGCTATAACTGCTTAACGGCCTGGCTGTGTGTTGTGTGTTACCTTTGTCGCCGAGGATGCCGTCGATGCTGTGTTTGGTTTTCTTTTCTCCGTCTTCATCCTTTTTATCACACTCGTCCTCATCGTCCTTTTTTCCAAATCGAACGCGAAGCACACGGCTTATCGAACTCACTGCGAACATATGGCAACTTATGTTAATCTCAATACCACTACTAGGCCTGTTACTACGAGGCAGCTACTATTAGTACTAGCAATAATATTAAAAGTAATAAAATTATTATTATTATTATTATTATTATTATTATTATTATTATTATTATTGTTATTATTATTATTATTATTATTATTAT
>JAUZTA010000002.1:680655-698617 GCA_034780835.1 Ctenochaetus striatus
AAAGTTTAGTTTAATGAACATGAAATAAAACATATATTGACATTAAATTAATAACAACACACACACACATACACACAAACACCCACACAGATTATAACAAAAACATCCATTACTTACATTAAGGCTATGTGCTGTTTAGCTGTTTGATAGGACAATTACATGCTCACTGATGAAGAAGTATTGTGGTTTAAAATTATGACCCTGGTCAATATTTGCAAAAATACAAACAATCACTGTTTTCATGGTGAAATGATGACCTAAGGTTTCACACATGAGAAACCAATTATTTAAGTGTTAAATTCAAGATAAACATGTTAGAATATTTTAGAAAATATTTAAAAATGTATTTTAAAACACTGTAACAAATGACCATTGAGAGAGAGAGAGAGAGAGAGAGAGAGAGAGAGAGAGAGAGAGAGAGAGACATTGTACATGATGTTAATATTTCTCACACAGAGACAGTGCTCTGGTCACATTCTGCTGTCCCTTCGGACCCAGAAAATAATTTCCACACATTGCTAACATTCAGCTACATCAAACAACATTTTAATGTTCTCCCAACATACGGGAGCACAATCATGTACAATGATGCTAAAAGAAGACATGTGGTTCAGATCTGCCTCCTGCTGAGATGAAATCAGCTTCAGTAGTGGTATCTGACCTGCACCTCTGTCTAAGTATCAGCTCCTCTGTTAGCCTTCTTCCACACCATCACCAAACCTGTCAGAGCTTTTTCAACATGTCTTTGTTAACTGCTCATTATGGTTTTAGGGTTGGTGTAATTTAATAACACTCTGTGATGAATGGAGACTGGGAATATCTTATCTGGAGCTATCATAGCATCAATTTGCACCACTGACAAAAAATTAGAGAAAAGTCTCTAAAGCAAGACCAAAAGCACACACACAAGCACACACAACTTTTGCCTGTTCTCTCATAGACAATAAATACTTTCAGAGAATTCCAAACTTATCTTGCAGGTATGTGTATGTAAAATGAAGATAGAGGCTAAAATTCCATTCCAGTCCAAAGAATGCAGCTGTAAAGGACAGTGGCGTCGCATTAGAGACTGATCAAAGTTAAAAGGCATTTCTATCCAGAAACAATGCCTCCCGGTGGATAGGCCTATCAGTCAGTCCAAAGAAACATTACCAAAAACTGACATAAACAGCAGATATGCAACCTGTAATGGGAACATGCTGCATTTGCAGGTCTCAGTTTTTATTGACATAACCACAGACTGACCGAGGGGAGCTGTAGTAGTGTTACAGGCCCCCCGACACACAGCCATGAGGAGCGCCATGATAGACAGTGTAAATGAGGCTGTGGCGGCGAGAGCTTTCACCAATCACCTCATTCATAAAGTTGCTATCTGACTCCTGTACTGAGAGATGAGAATTACTCAGTGTGCTAAACCATCTTCTTGGTTTTTTCTAGGGAGTGAAAGATTGGGGTTGGTCTGTGGTGCACAGTGGGTTTAAGGGTGGGAAATATATGCAAAGTTCACATAAAATTGATTGAAAATCTGTGTTTTTTGAGGTCTTGTGAAAGAAAGACAATAACCATTTAGTTAATGATAGTTTTATTCTTTTTTAAACCTGTTGGATCTTTTTAGCTTTAAAAAAATACATTTCTCATGTCATGTTATTTATATGAGTTATTTATATGAGCTTGATGCAGGCTTGACCTCAGAAATAGTAGCTTAAAAAGAATCTGAATGTCAGGGAGGATGCTAGCTTGGGAGACAGTAGCTCTGCAGGCAAGAGAACACAGGGGACAAGCAGCCCAGGATAATGATATAAAGTTTTTTTTCTGCTGTTGTTCATTTTTGTTCATCCCTGCTGATTCCTAGTAACTTAATGTAAAGCATTAAACATGTTTTAAGTAAATTCCCTCCTACTCCCGAGTTTTTATCCAGAATCTTCTTCTTCTTTACATCGCAGCTAAATCATGTTTACTACAAGTCTTTCTTTAAGTTTTATTTTGTTAACAGTACATAACAGACAAATTTAAAGAAAATGTCATTTAATACTAATAATGCAAATTTGAACAAACTAAAAAAAAATGAAGGCAATAACAAAGTTTCTCCCTCTGTCTCGTGTTTTATTTTAATTTAGAAAATGGCTTAACTTAAAATTTCAAACCAAGTAATAACCTGAGACACATACTGGAGTACTCAGTAGTCACTATTTCAGTATCATAAGAGTACTCTGTTACTCTGTACTCATCTGTGTGACAACAACCATCTTCAAACTCAGCATTCATGTCGATCTCAGCTGTATATGTGTAAAGTTTGTGATGTCTTTGCACAGTTACGACACCATATCATGTTGACACTGATCTTTCGCCAACAATGACACATTCTACATCCTCAATCGAGCATGTTTTATTTTGTAGGTTCCTTTTTTCAAACCTGGCAATGTTTTAGCAAAAAATGTCAATAATAACCAACGTTAAGAGGTGAGCATATGTGGATGGTTTGGCATATTGAGCAAACCTAAAGTTCATCTGTCCTCCAAAACTCACTTCTCTTACGTCTTTGTTTCTTCTCCTTTCCATACACACTGACATGATCCTATTGCAAGATGGTCTCTGGTTTTATTATCTAATGCCTTGGAAACTGGATTTAAACTGGGATACAGTGATCATGGACTTAACACAAATATGGGTCAGGGGTTTAGAAGAGGGGGCAATGGTCTCTTTCCTACCTGGTAGCCCTGTACTTCTAATTACCTAGTTGTGACATTAACATGTTGGCAAAATTTTAGACCCATTAAGCACTCAAGATACGTGTTAATTACTGAGCCTTTACTCCAATGATTGGAAGCTCACCTTTGGATAGAGCCAGTCAGACTGTTTCCCTTGCTAACCATGTTCAGCCTCATGTATTTGCCATAAAGACTTAAAATTGATCTTCTCTCACTTGCAACAGGACACTAAATAAGTATGACAAAAAAGGATAATATCTCTTAAAAAATGTAAGTTTTAACGAAAAACAAACTTTTATCTCTTGTGATCCTAATGACCTTTCATTTTTAATACATTTTAGAGTTTTAGAGACGTGTTTCACTGCCTTTAGAGAGTAAAGAGTTTCATCTGATCGACTACTAGGACTACATTCTGCCACAGGAGAATCAATTGCATGGCCTGTAAAGGAGCGAGAACAATAACTGTTGCATGGATTGACAGATGACATTTACTCACAGGTTGTCAGGGTCATCCTTTCTTTGCCATATGTCTGAATGAAAGAATGGAAGCATCTGTGTGCTGAGACGGCCAAGACGAGCAGGTCTGCTTTATCTGTGGTGGAGGCAGAGGGACAATGTTTTTTCTTCCTATCAAGCTGTTGAATAGATTACATAATGCTTAAAATCTTTCAATACAATGACTGATGCATATTTTTATTGGTTGGTTGCTTGGTTGGCAATGTAGATGGGGTTTTGGTTGGACCAAATATGATTTCTGATAAGGCAATAAATAAGTATAATCTCTGTCAACCTTGATGGGGACTGGTCAGTGTAGCGTTGTTAGCTTTGTGTTTTAACATTTCTCCTTTGTTTTCCTTTTTTGGTCAGAAGTGGCAGCAAAGGCATTCATTTTTTTCAGTGTGAATCAACTATTTGAATCAACTACATACATTTATTTGTAACATGTTAATGTATTTTTAAAAAGGTGTGTTGTCTTAATGTCTCCTTTTTAAAGAAGTAGTCTAACATTTTTAAAGATTCACTTATTTGATTTCCTATCAGTCTTCTACTTGCCAAGTAGAAGATTACTACTACTCTAACATGACTCTGGTAAATATGAAGTTGTAGGCAGGAGATGGGCTTAGCTTAGTTTCATATCTTTCACTTTAAACAACAGAAGTGTAACAAATGACAATAAATGTATGTTTAGTGCTATTTAAATAATTGTGTTTAAATTCTTGTTTGGCTGGTGAGGTTTCCTGAATCCAGTCCAAACAGTTCAATACAAAAAAATAACTATACTGATTAAATTAATAAAGGTAAGATATTTCAGGTGCATGGGGCCGGGTGTTGTGGGATGTCACATGACAGAGGAGATAGATATACAAATGTATATTTGTACACTTCTGTGGGCTTATGGAAATAGAATTAGAAAAAAAAATAATGTAAGAACAAATAAATAATCTGATGTTGACAAATTGACTTTATTTGTTATTCTTGTTACACTGCCCAGACCCTACAACGGTGCAGACCTCAGAAAGGCCTGTAAGAGAGCACCAAGCACACAGCAGATATTTTGGGGGGTTTGCAGAGTCTATGGAATGTGTTCATCTTGTTGACCCACCTTCCTCTTTACTCTCCTCTCTCTCATCAAAACCATTCCTTTACCACAGTAACCTATGGAAGGAAGACTCACATGTATTGAAGGGACTTCAGAGGAGGACCTTTTTTCTGGCTGCTGTGGCTGCTGCGACACAGGGTCAAATATTCATGCAAATTTAATACATTTCATCAAAAGACTACTGTAACTTCAGTGTGCGTAAGTGTTTTCTATCAATCTGTCACCTTTCTGTCTACCTATTTGTCTGTCTGTCTGTCTGTCTGTCTGTCTGTCTGTCTGTCTGTCTGTCTGTCTGTCTATTTCTGTTTGACTTCACATAGTACAAATAAATTGTTAAGTATATACACTGAGCAGTACTGTCTGGTGATGAGATCCAAACTGGTTTTTGCTTCAGTGGATGTAAATAAGAGGGTGATGAAGTTATAGTTGTGATTAAAACTGACTAATTTGACCCTAATCAACAAAGGGTTTCATTGGATCAACTGTTTCATTTATTTACCTGTGATGTGATAAACATTTTTGTCATTAGAGAAAATGTTTGCTTGCCTGCTGCAACAGCAGCAGCCCATAAATATCTCAACAGGCATGTTTTTATTTCTTCTCTAAATTTAATTAGATAGTAAAAGAAGAACAGTTTTGCCAGCTTTACTCATTTAAGATTATCGATTTAAAGCAATGTTGCATCTGAACATTTGCTTTTATAAATTCACGTTTTATACAGGCCAAACATCCTACTGCTTTGTGGAGAAAAAAATGAAATTTTTAAAAAATATAGCTTTATAAAAATTTACCCGTAGAAAAATAAGTAATAAAAGTTTAAACATGATTCAGAATTTCTCCTTTTTATGAAGGTTTAACTGTGTCATATTGTTATTGATTTGCATTATCGAACAGTGTGTAATGATTTTCAACTGCAAAAAAAAAAATCTCTAATAAATTAAATGGGACAAATAATCTGTAATATCTACAGGCAGCACAACATGTGTGGTGCGACCCCGTTTCACCCTGAGTTCGGCCGTTTGAAAAAGGGAAGCACGCAGACAAGCTCCTTTCGTCTTCGGCGGAGATGGACGGATGTGGAAAACTAACGGAAGGATGAATTGATAAAACTGAATGATAAACTGAACTGATGAATTGAGAAAACACATTTGCGCTGTCAGTCTTTAATTATATAGGTCGCTTGACAAGTTTCATAACAAGAGAGGCCCGATCATCGAGAATAAAGACGAATCAAAGGAACGCCACGTTCATCTCTCATGTCCTGCTCAAATACAATTCGATGGATGACAAATCACAGAGAGGTCGTTTTGCAAACGAGCATCGTTGGTTTTCATGATGCCACTGTTAGGCCTACATATTTTAAATAAAAATAAGCTTTGTTTGGCTGTGGTCTAAACGTAGGAATTGGTATTTTCATGTTACAGACAGATTTTATTTTTTTTTATTCTTTGTAAATTACTGATTATATTTAATTATTCAAAAATGTTAATAAAAATGCAATCATTTTTCCCTTTTTAAATCCCAAAAATATCAAAAAATGTCGTCAAATGTCGTTTGTATTTTTTAAATTCGATTTATTTCGTTTAAGAACACTGACTATAACCTAGGTCTTTTTTTTCGTAAAGTGTAATTCTCCACATGAAGGTCTGAGGTGAGTTTGAGAGCTTGGCTGAGAAATACGCGAGTCTTTATTTTGCATATACGTGCATATACGGTACCCAAACAGCAACAAAATATTAAATGAGGGAACTCGCTAAAACCCTAGCCTGTAGTGTAGTTTAATGCTGGTGATTATCAACACAAAATTGTGTTTTTATCATAGGCTATTTTATAAACTGTTATGACCCTTGGCATAACAAAACAAACATGTTTGGTTTTTTTTATTTCATCAGTGTCAAGTATCCAAACTATCATCCATTTTATCTCTAAGGTTTTAAATTATTTCTTCTTGCTCCTTTGAGAAGGCGGCGACTCCATGAAGTTACTGCTCTGTTACTCTGGTTAACTAGCGTGTCTTATCGGACTGCAGCTTAAGAACTCACGCGTATTTATCTCACTATAAAAACTCTCTCTTTCCACTTTATTATTTTATTATTTAATCTCTTTCCAGTCCAATGTTATAGTCCCAAATTTACGAGTTTACGAATCTTCAATAAAGGTGTTAAAAATATCCTGCATGCATAAAATTAGTTAGGCCCAGTCTTATTTTCATTGGCCTGTTCAGGCTATTAACAATTGGCAGAGCAGGTGTGGCTGGTATAATATTCAAACCCCTGTCATACTGTAGGTGATATAAAGGTGAATGGCCATTATCATTATCATAAGGTAAACAAGTCAATTCATGCGCCATCAAAATTCCCCTGGGCCTACCATAAAGTGATTAGTCTATGACACGCAATAATGTCTGTGGCACACGGTCATTTCTCTGAATAAGAGTCACTACATGAATAAACATAAGCTAGAAAAAAACAAGTGCAAAAAAAAGCTTCATTAGGTTCGTTGGGTTTGTCCTTTACACTGCTGCTACATATCAGTTCATCCAAAGCGGCCTTTCTTCGATTGAGACGCAGAGTTTTAACTCAGCAAAAGGACTTGTACTGGTACTTTGTACCCCTTAACTCTCAGCTTTGGGCCCTCTTCTCTTCTCCCCGAGACCCAGGGGTCCTCCTTTTCCTCCTCCCTCCCTCCTCCCTTCTCTCCCCACCTAGGCCTACCTCGTATCAGCGGACCTGGTCACGTGTCTTTCTCCCGTACAAATCTTCCAGTAGGGAGCGAATATGAGCACACCCATATCAGCAATTATCAGCGACAGTAACTATCTCCAGATACACCGCCGGGAAGAAATATTCTGCAGACGTCCTGAGCCCAACACCGACACTGGTTTCATTTATCTCGGATCAGTGCCGATCAACTTGAACGCATCAAAACCAGAGAATTTAGAGACGCTTGTCGGTGCTGTCTCCGTCCCTGTGAGAAGTGACAAAGTTTGCCCGCTGCGCTCCTCTATTGAGGTTTGGACGACTAAAGGATCTGCCTGCTTTATCATCCGAGCGTTCTTATCTGGTGAGATAATACAGTGAGAGCTTGGAAATGAAATGGTGTCGCTGGTATATGCAGCAAGCTCATTATCAACGTTTTATGTGATTTGAGTTACTATTGATGGAAAAAGTATGCGTGGTGGATCGGAATGGAGCTCTGCTCTGTTGTTTGATTTGGTTTTGGTTTTGATTAGGATGTAGTTAGGTGGTGCAGGACATCTGGGGTAGCTGATAGCCGCTTCTATCTGCATGATATCAACAACCGTTAGTGTCATTTTAATTCATTTCATGTGAGTCAGAAGGATGCAGGTGAAATTTGACACAGGAATGACTAATCGGTGATTTTTACGTTTTTTTATTTCCATTTCCGTGCATAACCGTAATCCAACACAAGTTTACACACAGGCCTTCACGATTTTTTTTTTATTCACGGGAATTTAGATTTCAAAAATAACAAATAAATCCTGTTTATATGACAAAATTAAAAAACACAAATTTTTTGCCATGCTAAAGAACCGAAGTCTTATGGTCTCAGTTTGTAAAATTACTCTATTTCTCTTACAGGACAGGAGCTTTCCATCTGGTCATCTATTTAAATAAAGCACAGAAAAATTCATCGCGAGAGAGGAAAACAGTCTTCACGCGTGAACAGTTCTCACCTCCACAGGACTGACAGCAGCATAAGAAGTCAAACTTACATTTGAATTCTTCAAACAGGAAATAAAATGTATCAAAGCTTGGCGTTGTCGTCCAACCAGTCCCCTTATTCACATGACACCGGGAACTACATCCACCCCTCGGCCAGCTCTCCGGTCTACGTCCCCACCACCAGAGTGCCAGCCATGCTGCCCACCCTGCCCTATCTGCAGACCTGCGACTCGCCCCACCAGTCTCACGGCCTCGGCGGACACCACAGCTGGTCTCAGACCGGCACAGACGGCTCATCCTTCACCCCCAGCAGCCCTCACCCTCCACACGGCTTCTCTTACTCACACAGCCCGCCCATCAGCAGCAACACCGGCCGGGACGGGACCTACCAAAGCCCGCTGGTTCTCGGAAACGGCGCTCGAGGGGATCAGTATGGAGGCGCTCTGGTGCGCTCGGTCGGAGGGTCATATTCCAGCCCCTACGCCTACATGAGCCCGGAGATGGCGACGTCCTCCTGGACGCCAGGACCCTTCGAAAGCGGGGTGATTAGTCTCCAGGGGCGGCATGGAGGACTGTCTGGAAGACGATCCAGTATGGGTAAGCACATGGACCCCGTACCGAACCTCTGCTTCGTGGACCAGACACTGAATCTCGGTGCATAAAGTCAACCTCTAAGTTTGGCTCTGATAGTCATAATGTAACTTTAAAAAGACAAAAGCACATGTATAGACCAAATGTCGGAGGAAAAAGTTGAGATTTTTTTTCCCCTGAATGTATTATTGTGGACATTGCGGGCAGATCAAGATGATCCGTTCACGAATGTTTGCTGGTTTCACCTGTCTCCATATCGAACTGGGAATTTTCGTTTGCTCTATTCTCTAATTTGAACGATTTCTGAATAACCTGTTTGAAAAAGAGCACAATCACATTTGTTTGACCTTACAGGTCTTTCCCTCAAACACTGTAAACTAAACACAAATAGGCCAGTTTAAATTTATCTCAATATATCAGAAAAATGCGTTGTTGTCGGAATTGAATTGAAATTTTCATGTGGATTAATAGATACATGTTATGTCACTACGTAACTGAATAGCAGAAGAGAGGATTGGCCCGTGACGGCGCTTGTTTGTGTCATGAGTTAAGGAAGATGAGATTTGATCAAAGTCTCCTGAACCATCCAACGTCACATCAAGACAATACACATTCATCAGAAAAAAGGGCACTAGAATGTTAATTTAATTCCAAATCAGCAGTCCAGTGTTTGTGTTCAATACACACGCAGACAAAAAACTGAAAAGAGCCATTCACACAACAATCAGAGTAGTTATCACCTTTATCAGTATTTATCCAGAAAGTGAGCAACACGAGCGTTTGAAGTTTGATGATAAAAGGAGAAAAGAGTGTTTCAGTTCAGACATGTGATGGTTCAAGTATTAATTAGGAGCCTTGTTCGGTAGTTTGTGGTTGATGATATGGCCTTCAGACGGGTTCGCACCTCTCATACTCCTTTAATGATTAACCAAACGAATTAATTAAATCTGGTTTTGTCTCTCTGTCTCCTGTTGGTTTCAACAAGGAGAACTTTTAAAGCCAAATGTGTAGGATAAATAGCCTTACGCAGACACATATGTGGCTTCATAATACGAAAACAGCTCCTTTTCAGGTCTATTTTTATGTTTATATGGTATTACTTCAGTATTTATACGGTATTAAAGTTCATCTTCCGAATATTACTCAGCAATTTACGTTTACTCTAAGTTTACATATTTTCTATACGCTGGTACCTAATTAATTTCTATAACCTATTATATTTCATTTGATCGTCATTATTTAGTGCTTAATTTAGCCTACCTGATGTGCAGCACAGGAGCGTTTTTGTTTTTCATTGTTTAGTATATTTGCCTTTTCTTTGTTTTTCTGTCTTGTTGTAGCTGTTGTAGTAGTTGTTCCAAGTCACCGGCTCAGCATGACTTTGGGATGTATTTTGTTCTTCTAGAATAATACAAAGCAAGGTGGCGTCAGGACAGCGTTATTCTAACCCGCGGGGTCTTTCTCGGGTCTTCCTCTGCCTCTCTATCTTTAAATTGAGAGACTGGGAATTTAGGCAATTAATGCCAGGAGTCCGTCCTGTGTCAGAGCTGTGATGGATGGAGGGGACCCCTGGATCCTCCAGGCTGATAACACATCGCCCTGCCCCATCTCAAACAGATTCCTCCATCAGTCTGTCTCCCCATTGATTCACTCAGAGGGTTTGATCTCTCTTCGTCACAGAGAATGGATGGGGGGGGTTAAATTCCTCCTCCACCTATTCATCATGCATTGGCCCTTAACCACGAAACCTCATCCACGCCCACGTAGTTGTAAAAGTTCAGGAGAACATTTTGTTAACAGAAATACTTTTGGTTTATTTTTTTCCCAGTGAATAATTTTACACCCAAATGTACTTTCTTTAAAGAATCTTGTTGAGAGAAGCATATAGAAACAGCACAATTATGAAGAGAGAGAAGTGTAAAAGCGAGTTTGATTAATAGTCTGCACTTTTGGACTCTGAAAAACATTTAGGGAAGCGCGAACATTTTATTGATGCCATAGCATCAATAAAATGTCGACAATTTTTGACAACTGATTATGATCAAGCCCAATGAGCAGCAGGCCCTCATAAAGGTCTCAAAAAATATGGACAAAAATGTAGCCTCTTGCACATGCGGCTACATATTCTCAATGTTTCATCAAAAAGATCTGGCTGAAATCTCGGAAATTAAATGTTCT
Organism: Ctenochaetus striatus; assembly: GCA_034780835.1. Classification (NCBI taxonomy): domain Eukaryota; kingdom Metazoa; phylum Chordata; class Actinopteri; order Acanthuriformes; family Acanthuridae; genus Ctenochaetus; species Ctenochaetus striatus. Next base: position 691,419 of record JAUZTA010000002.1, read on the forward strand.
CTATGCAACCGACTCATGAGTCCTTTCTCTGGTGTTCAGACTTGATAGAGGACATTTCCACTGAGGGCAGGGAGTGCGTCAACTGCGGCTCCGTGTCCACGCCGCTGTGGCGCAGGGACGGCACCGGACACTACCTGTGCAACGCCTGCGGCCTGTACCACAAGATGAACGGAATCAACAGGCCGCTCATTAAACCACAGAAACGCCTGGTAAGGCATACAGTGACTGCAGTGATTGTTGAGAAACACATAACACACTGGAGGATACTGATTAATGTTATTTAGAAGATGGGAAACAAGCGCACTACATTTATTCAAGTGCAGTTATTACAGTAACTTGTACACTACTTGAATATCTAATCTCAATTTGGTCACAGCCTATGTTTCTGCTCAGCTATATTTATCTGTCATGGTGGTCACAAGTTACTTAGCAGACCATGTTTTATCAAAAACATCTGCAGTTGTTGAAACATGACACATTTAAACTACTCATAAGTATAAAAGTTAGCTCTATTCCTGATTCAATATTAAAATGCCCACATCTTAGGGCAAAAATAATGCAATAAAAATATAACAGCGTAGACATTCTAAATTGTAGGGATCTTTTAATTGAGTTCTGGTCTATGATTACCTTAAATATATTGTTGCAGGACCTTTAATTAGTTGTCCTCTAACTAACTTATGACTGTACTAAAAATATATGGTTGTTTATTCACAGTTGTAGACAGCACTAAACAAAAGTATTAAAAACCTAAGCACCTACAGTATAAGCCATCTTTATGGCAAAAAGAATTACACGTTGACAGTGGAATTGATATGACACATTCTCAAGTTTTATAAGAAGAATTTTGGGGGGGTAGGTTGTTTTTTTTTTACTTTTTTTTACAGCTAATTTTGGACAGAAAAAAATACTTTTATTCCACTGCATTACTTAAAAGCTGCAGTTTCTTGTTGCATTGCAGATGAAGATTTTTCAAATAGCTGTATAAATTGGGCTTGCAGCTTTGCTTATTTTTAAAAAAAATTTGTAATTGATAGTTTCATCGGAATGACAAAAAAGCACAGTGAAACTTGTCCAAGTTTTAAGAAATAAAAATATCTTCATATAGATAAATTTTTCTGACCAAAAAATCCAAACCCAAAAGAATCTGTGAAACATGGTGTATACAAAAATGCTAAAAATCCTCAAATTGAAGACCCTGAAACTGGAAAACTGTGATATTTTTTGCTTTAAAAAATCCAATAATTTATAGATCATCTAAATAGAATTTTTTCTTACTACAGACTGTTCCAACTTGTCAAAACAGTGGGAAAAGCGCAAGTTGTGCTTAAAAGGATGACGTTTAATTCAAGCCTTTCATTAGGCCATGTAATGCAATAGTGAGTCAGTATAGACAAGGCAGGTAGATGTAATTCAGCCATAAATAATGTTATTATTTACACTGAATATAGCTCAATTAATCAATTAAATTACTTGTCATAGATTGATTTTTTTTAAAGGTAGATAAAGTTAATTTCGCTTTGATCAGGTACAGGAGCAAGACATTGCTTATGCCATAATACATCAGTAAAGATAATCTTATAACACATGTAATAATAAAACACTGATGTTATTAATTTGCATTTGGTATAAATATAATTTTTACATTTTACTCTCAATAATCAGGTATATTTTAAAAGTAATTTGTCTTTTTTTAAGTAAAATTTGGAATGTGTGACTTTGATTTCTGATGGTGTGTTTACTTTGTGATTCTTTGTGTTCAACATCGAAGAAAAAATACTGAGTTCTCTCGTCCATCTATATTGATTAGACACAACAAGAGAGCCAAAAAGGACAAATAGGTTTTTATTTAAATTGTGCCTAGGTTGACAGTGCAGTTAGACTTCATGTATTATTTGTTCTATGTAATATATGTTACCACTAAGGTCAAACTGTGTATAAGCCTATTTGTGGGCAGTGAGCATTTAGAAAATGGATCAGACTCTGTGGTGGTGCAGTAGTGGCAGCAGTCAAGGCTTCATGGTTGTGTATTTCCCAGGAACTTGCCTCTCCAGCTGAGGCTCTTAGTTACCCAACAATCTCTTTCCACCACCGGGCTGTTTTCATTTGTCCTGCAGCGACCTTGCCCTTGGACGGACCGTTTTTAGACAAGGCTCTGCAAAGTAATGTGACTTGCCGTTGTGTGGTGCATTAGCTTGACCAATCTGATTTATAACCAGAGTGTGAGAAAGAAAAATTATGTGTTATTTGTAACGGTTGTTGACAATTGAGTTATTGACATTTTTGCAAGGGATGTAGAGAGATATTTCATCATTGTTGTACTAAATACATGCTCACATCCTGCAATTCTAAAAGTAAGGGAAACAGTTTCACTGAAGTTTCTCTGACTATTGTTCAAGGGCATGAAGTTGTGTGCAGTATGCCTATTTGTGAATATACTGAGCTTTACGTTTGGGTTTCAGCACACACAAGTCAAACAGTTTTTCAGTAAATGCCTTTTTAAAATTCTTTTTACTCACAGCAGACCACATCTCGCCGGGCAGGTCTTTGCTGTACAAACTGCCACACAAGCACAACCACACTGTGGAGACGCAATGCTGAGGGAGAGCCTGTGTGTAATGCCTGTGGCCTCTACATGAAGCTGCATGGGGTAAGTCATATCACAGGGTCTGATCTTTTAAATTAGTTCTTTTGCTTTATTTTGGCGACAATGTCTAATATTCATTTCTTCTTGTGTCTTTCTCTTCCGACTGTGGGTAAAAACAGTCTCTCAAGCAAACTTCTGTAGTAAGGACCAGTTGATTTTTGTGCAGTATTAAAGCTCTCCAAGGACATTGTCGTCATTGCTATCAGAGCAGCAGTGTGGGAGGGAAACTTCTGTGGGTTGTTGTGACATTGTGGCCTCTGTTGTATCAGGGACTGGGAGGTACACCCAACTAATGTGTGTTGCTTTACTCCCTACAGGTGCCCAGACCTCTGGCCATGAAGAAGGAAAGCATTCAGACCAGGAAACGCAAACCCAAGATGCCAAAGAATAAAACGTCCACAGGTAGGAAAACTGATGAGGAGAAAGGGAAAAATGAAATACTGTAAAGAGGGGGATAAATCAGAATCTCCTAAAGATTTACTTTGATTTATTACATATCTCATAACTTGCTGGGATAAAAAAAAAATAAATAAAAATGAGTGGGGGGAAAAGTGTTCATCAATCAGAATTTGTAAATTAGCCTTACAGGAGTTATTTTTCAATCTAATAACGGATTCGACTATCCTACTGGTTCTTTAGGATCCAGCACCTCTGACACCGGCTCCCCAACCTCCCTCTCAGTCTCAGAACACGCCTCTACCATTAAGAGTGAACCTAACATGGCCCCATCACCCTATGCTGGACAGACCGTCACATCTGCCTCTCAGGTAAACCTCCTTTCTTTACAGAAACCATAAAATATGCTTCATAAAGTGTGGTAAAGTGTACAGGAAGCAAGTAGGTGTTGGTATTTTCAGGTACTTTATGGCTTGATCAGATTCTGATGTGGAGAACAATAATCTAATAATAACAATGATTATAGCTGAATCCTCATGTATCCAGAAGGGTCAACGATTTTATTTTTTATTTTTTATTTTTATACATAATTTTAAATCATGTATATAAATTTACATTTTTTTAGAAAGGTTAACTGCATTAATTCATTAATGTGAAATCATGTTAACGTCACTCATCAGTATGAGAAAAACAAAATGATTGCCATGCTCCAGTGTGTTGTTTTTAACATTGCAGCATGCAGCATTAGAGAGCACTCTCTTCACTGAGCTGGTGCAGGATTTTTGAAGTGAAACAGCATATAGAGTGATTTTTTTTCACCTTAGCGTTCACAACCAAGTGTTCAAATTCTGCAGTGGGTGTGGATCCGATAGTCTCTTTTATATATAACCAATTTCCACTTCGCCAGCCTGTCTGCATTGCTGCACTGTCCTCACTGTTAAGTTTGCCTGCACTGAATACATTTTTTCTCTGTTCCTGAAAACAAACATTTAGTTGTGTCATTTTTTTGATAGATGCCTTGAAATAGCCTCGCTAATGATATCAGTGGGAACTTTAGGAATATGATATTGCATATCTATAAACAGCCTTCTAAAATTTGACTTGCACAAGAACAACTCACAACAAAAAATTGCTGTTTCTCGGAATTAAACACACCACTCTTTTTTCAAGCAGTTTACTCTTTATCATTAAAAAGGGAGGTTAAATACAGAGGAGTGGTGCAACACAGCCAAAGGGTTCAATAGCTTTCTCAATTTTTGACGCTTTGGATCTCTGTTTCCTCAGAAGTCAACAATGTTAAGACTACTTGCTATTAGTCAGTGCCACAAATTTACAAGTCACCAAAGTTGAAGTGCATGTAGAACCTTGAACTAATTTACCAAACCTCTGCATATGAATCAACTCATCACAGCAATTCCATTTAAATGAACGCTAAATACTGCTGTGACAGCAAAAGCTTGTTTAACTCAAGATGACTCCAATGATGTCATCATCTCCTGAGCCACAGAAAGCAAAATATCTGTTTTCACCCTACTCGTAGTATTCCTCATAATAAGTCATTAGAGTTTTATGGGTAAAACCAGTGTCTTTTGAATGTAACATTCTTGGAACCTGTTGCCAATTATCCTGTATTTATCTTTTTCTATTTTTAAATGTCTCTTTTCTCCCAGCAGACAGCTTCTCAGTTAGACAGCATAGGATCTGGACATGTGGACATTAAATATGAGAACTATCCCTTTACTCCAACCTCCATGGCCTCACAGAATTCCTGGTGTGCTCTTTCTCAAGCATGAACAGCTTCACCCAGCAGGACTGCTATACTGACACCACACACCTCACTTTCTCTTTGTCATGGAGGCTATCACTTCATCCTGCAACTATTCTCATGAGCTGTGAAGAAACAATTCCGCATTAACATCATATTGAGGCTGATCCAGTATCTGATGGCTACACGTGTTCAGGTTCACTTGATCTGGGGACATCAAATCTGCTTGCCAAATTATCTACTTCAGCACACTAGCTCTGTAAAAGATAGGCTTTAGAAAGCTCCCCTGGACCAAAACTATGCTTAACAAGGACAGAAGGCACCCAGACTGCAGTTTTACAAAAGGATGTTTATTATTCAAAACACATCGACCATAGCAAGTCAGCCAGAGCAAAGAACACAGTTGAAGCAAGACAAAATCCTGACGCTGGTTCATCTGAGCTTAAATCCAACAAGCTACATCGTCTCAGTAGGACGACCACCTTTATTTTTGGAGACGCTCTAAACCAAATACACCAATGCAAAGACAATAAAAAGGATGTAAAAAGACATGGATGTAGTAAACCCTTTTTATGGCTGGTAACTGATTTTAGCTTCATTAAGTTTTTGTTGCTGTCACTAGTGTTGTGGATATCACCCTCAAAACCCTCTGTGGTGTTTTCAAGACCACAATGAGATCAGTTTGGACATATTGATGTCATGTCAGATAAAAGCGGAAAAAGGACAGAAAACACCTTTTTTATGGCTGCTGAACATGTCCCATTACCAATGTGTAGATGATTAACTTTTATAGGCACATTATTTATGTTGAGATAAGGACAGTTAAAAGTCATGGCGGACAGCCCAGTTATAGCCCAGTGCTCACTGTTGTAGAATGGTGTGTTGTTGTACAGTCACTAAGCTATGATGCTTAGATTATATGAGTGATTTGTTTTTACAAGATACAGCAGATATAAACTGCATCTTATACAATTCCATTGAAAATCAGTACCAGTCTTTATTGTCTCTGACATCATGACCACATATCGGATGTTTATCATTATAATATTTGACATTAATAAAAGTGCAATGACTCAATTTTTTATCTCAAAAATTAAAGACAAAGTGTGTGAAATTATTTTAAACAATCTAAATTTATTTTTGTCTCTATTTTGTCGATATGTGAGGGATTTTTATTGTTAGAATATTCTAAAGAATTTTCTCTGTTCTTTTTTGATGCTCTTTGGAATCTCTTGAGGTTAATAAACTAATTTGCATTTTATTAATTTGACTTGTTTGGTTTTTGAATGGATTGTAGTCTTACTCCTCTACATATATGTCGCTGCCACTTGGGAACAACAGCTAAATGCAGCAAACATTGCTGACACTGGGACTTTCTACTTACCGACAATATCCACTCTTCTCTTCTTTAAAGTATGTAAAAATTTAATTCTTTACCTTTTACTTGGAATCTTATCAAGCTCTATTCATTTTGTTGTTTCAATTGGGAGTTATACATTGCTATATATTCATAAATTACTTAAACTGTTTCTACTGATGTGTGATAACAGTGAATTAACAGCTTGATCAGACTGTGTGTTGCTCCATCATTTCCTGCACTTCCTGAATCAATGAAAGGCTACCAGGAGGCCTGCTGATTTCACAATCTAAGCTAGCCTGAAACCCAGGCTAAAAGCTGTCTCAGGACCATGTTCAACTGTTTTCTTATCTGGCTGTGTTTTGTGTTTATTTTTTTGAGATTTAGCCAAGTTTGAAAGCTATTCAAAGTCCATGATTTTTGTCTCTTGGTGTTAGCAACATTTTTGCTCCTCTCTTTTTGGCTAGGTTGGTTAATAGCTGAGCACATGGAATTTTCTGCTTCCGTAAGCAGGCTTGATTTCTTCTTTATGATCCTATGACAGCTACTCATAATTGAATAAATTATATTCCAGGAAATGCACTTATCATTGTGGGGCAAAGTTACAGTCTAAGATGGATAACATAATTAATACAGCTTTATGTTCACTAATAAACAGCTATTACAATTCTTTTACAGCAGAGTAATACTCTGACAGTTAAAGTCCAAGTGCTGTCATACTGTCAACCAGCACTCATAGATTGCCTCTTGTCCAATCAAGTTACTTGCTTGGAACTAATAGTTGTATATGACTTTTAGCTTTCTAATTCAACTATTCATCCATTACTTTTAGCTAATTATTGTGCTACCTAGATTTTACACATTCTCAGTTTTAATGTGTGGCAACATGTGTGGCTATATTATTGTTTGATTTAAGTTAGCATTACATTCTTTTGTAATGCCTGATAATGTTTTTGAAAAATTGTAGTTTTGTTGAGTTAGCTGAGCTGTCCATGTACCCCCTGGTACCTGCTGAAGTCATGAAGAATGGAACA
>JAUZTA010000002.1:737582-752067 GCA_034780835.1 Ctenochaetus striatus
AGTTGACCTGAACTCTTCAGTCGGAATGATTTCAATCAGAATGAAGAAAAGTCTGCATGTAAACCTGGCTACTGATGGGAGTGTCATTATTTTTGCAGGTTTTTAATCATTGAACAACGATTGGTTCAAATTAAAATTTTAACCTTATAATAGTGCTTAATGGAGATCTCAGAGCATCACCTTAATCATCATCATCATCTTGGAGATCATGAATGCCTTCACCAAAGTTCATGGAAATTCATTCAGTTTTTTGGTGAAGCATTTTACTCAAATCCAGAACAGTCAGCCTCATGATGGCAAGAGAGAACAAAATAAGGAAATCACCAAAGTCATTCAGACATCACCTAAGCAACATGAATGTCTGGTCAACATTCAATGGCAATGTAATCATTAATGGGGCATTTTAGTCCAGAAAAAAAATAGGAGGAACTGACGTGGCCACATAGTCAGCAGTTAGTTGGCAAACTGACTCAGTGGTTACCTACTTGAAAGTGTAGATTCAGAACCTAGTCTGGCAATGCTCTGTGTTATATTTTAATTAACTAGAAACAAAAATATCTTAAATACATAATGTTGTCAGACTCCTGTCTGCATGGCATCTTGACACGTTCGAAGAGATCAAGTAAAAATCCGTTTCAGCGCTAGCAGACAAATTTACTTGTTTAAAGTGAAAGAAATAGCACTTAATTTGCACTGTAGTTCAAGAAATGTTTCAAAGACAATACAAAAAACAAGCTATTCGGGTTTAACTAAGTGCATCAATCCAGACGGGCAAACATGCTTACACACTCTCACACCCACATTCATGCACTCACAGACTTAGCTAAGGTCTCTGTTATTGTACCCAGAAGCCCTTGAGACGGACTCACCCTGTAAAATACACACATATTCTGATAGGATTGTATAGTTAAAGTTCTCTGTTTGTTCATGTTACTCATGTCCCTTTTGGAATGGTGGTTTTGTGCAGAGGAGCAGAGGCTGTTCTGCAATGCACTACACTTTCCACCTATCAGTTTATGACTGCACAACCTCAAACTAGATGGAAAATAAATACTGCACCTGCTTACTTGGAAGCTGAACTGTGCGTTAGCAGTTACCAAGTAGGTTGATTGTGTTAAAATTCTGAAGGGAATAATTCTTCAAAAATGTTCTAGATGTTGGACATAATGTCTGTATATTTCTTTGACTGTTTCATAATTTTATCATACATTCATATGTCTTCATCACTGTGAGGGGAGCTATGGAGTAAGAAGTCCTTGCTGGGGACAAAAACTGGACCCAAAAACTGCAGACTTGACCCTCCAAGCCTTCATCACCCTGCACAAAGTCCACTGCTCAACTTCAGAAACCACTTCAGCGGTCTGCATGTGACTTTTGTTGAGTGAAGAGTCATCTATTACGACTTTATGCTATGGTGGAGTATGTGAAAGTGTTGGGTCACTGTGAACTGAAATACCTGAAAAATTTTCATCAAACCTATGTTGATCCTCTTCTTGCTTTAAGGGTCTACTGGGCCCTCTTGTGGATAAACATCAATATTACACTCACATGTGAAGGCCTCTCAGTAAACTTTAATGACATGAGTGGAGGGGAGGTCCAGATTGCTGCTGCTAGAATTTAACTAAAACTTGAGAATACTATTTGATTTGACAACACTGGACTAAGCCTCCTGTCACTGGCTGCATATTCACATTAGATCACACTTAAAGATCATACTGGTAACAAAATTAGAATTGGGCATGCCACTATAGTTATTTGCATTTTTAAATTTTCATTTTTATGGGCTTTTTTTCATTAATTTTACATTTGTTTTGAGTTGGTCTGTGTGTCTGTTTGGTAATTATCTTATTATTTTGTGTTATCTTGCATTTCGTTTTAGGTGGTCATTTAGTGTCACTTTGTGGGGTTTTGTTTTTAATTTTTTGTGTCATTTTTTTCTTTCTCTGGTCTCTTCATAGTGGTTACAGAGACCTCCTAGGAGCCCAGCTCTTCCAAGGGCCCAGCAGGCCCTTTTAGAAATTATTCCATGGTCTTCATGCATTTCTTCATATCAAGTTCATGTAATCAAGGTATTTTTTCTGGAATGCAATGAGAATAGTGATGACTTTATGGAAAATACTATATTTCTCCTAGTCTTTCATTGTCATCCACAAACCACAAGGCTTACCAGCCTCTTATTCTCTTCTCCCTTTTTTCATGTTTTCACCTCCTTTTTTCTCTCTCATCAGCACCAAGGCGATCTGTGGTGGACCACTGGCTGGCCTCAGCCTCTCCCTCCCTTTGACTCACCTCCAGAAGTCTTGCATCTGGATCTGCATCATTCAGGAGATCAAGCCTTATTTTATGCCTACTCTTCCCCTCTGTGAATGGCAGGCTGAAGCTTTGACTCTTGTATTGGCTGTTTTCTTTCCAAGTCTGCATGGTGAAGAGGAAGTCATTAGGCTTTTTTTGTGTCATATTCTGTTTGACAGTGCAAGTTGGTATCAAAGAGCCATACTCTTTTGTCCTAAATCATGACATTCTGAATTTCCATATTTTAATTGGTTGTACTGTTATTACTGTCTTGGTCTGTTTAATACACATGTGATCTATACAAATCTGTCCTTCATGAGAGAGGATTTCCTTTCCTCACCTTTTCATGGGGACTGACAGTATGAAGGCGGAGAAAGAGGACAACGATGAAGATGCTGCCTCAGCCCTGTCAGTCCGGTTCTAAGAAATCTGGTTCAGGAATCAGGAAATGGTGTACTTTACATCAAGCATTCATCATGTCTACTTAAGAAACTTCATATGTTGGTTGACATTATCTGATTTTTTCCATCGATTTACATACCAGTACCACAGTCACCAAGGTCACAGCTCCCTGTTGGCACTTCATGGCTGAATTTCACACTTTGCTGCCTTTAGGCATTGTATGAACAAAGACAAAATTCAAGTTAAGATTTAACCTAATGATGTTATGGCAAATAAGGAAAGTGGACACTGTAAGTTACTATCACTCTCAAAGTGTCATTACAACCTTTGTGCCCAACATCCATACAAAGTAACTTAAAGTTTGTGACAATGTGAGTCTTTGCTATTTTTTTGATACACTGTTATACTAGGTGTGTTATAAACTATGCAAGTATTGTAAATTTATTTACAAATGTATTTACTAAGTTGGAGAAAATCTGCATTTAAACTGTCTCTTGAATGTCTAACTATAGTGTGCCACAGCAAGTCTCTGCAAGGGCTCTGTTTCTCAATCACGCCAGTCCTCCTATCCCCACAGGGCTTTATAGGGCCGGTTTAGCAGGTTATGTGGGATTTCAGAAGAACAGGAATATCAAGGGAGAACTTGCCCAGGCTTCAGTGTTTGTGTTCCTCAAGGGGACGACCGCTCCAACCGGTTTTCTGGGGTGGAGAGATGAGAGAGAGGAGGGTGTGGGGCGTCCTCCCTCACCTCATTCTCCTTTCTTTCTCTTCATTATTGCACATTCTCTCCCTGTGTCTCTGTGTTACTTAGTTCATCTTTTTAGTCTAAGTGGAAAAAAACGGTGAGCAGCAGTGAGCAGCTAAAGGAGACCACGGCCACAGGAGGTGAGTTACCATGGATTTAGCTCTGAGTTGTTGCCAGAGGGCCAAAATAGATTGTCTGACAGGTGGGTAGAGTAGGTGCAGGTATGTGTGGCCTGGAGTTTTTAGGTAAGTTACCATTCTCTCTTCACACAATGTTAAAATTATATTATAATATATAATACTAAGGCATACATTTTCAATATAGCATCAACTCAACATAAATACAATTAAAGCTGCCTGTCAATGATGAGATCAATAGAGGCCTTTAAATAAGCGAGCAAAATATGTGTGCTGAGTGTGTGCTGAGTGTGTGTGTGTATGTGTGTGTGCGTCTAGCATGGCACTCATACACAAGTGTAACAGACTGAATGTTTTCATATTAAAATGTCTGCTGTATATTATTATGTCCTCATTTCTTACTACTTGCATGAAAACCTTTTAACTATATTTTCTTTTGTTGTCATAGTTAAAATAAATGAGTGACAAAAAAGTTTCCTCACTCGTACCTACTCACTCTATGCTGATGGTCATTCCAGTCATATCATTTAACAGGTTGACGATGAAGAGTCACGTGGGTACTGAAAACAATGTGGCTCCAACAATAGCTTCTGATAGCGGCAAAAAGTAGTTACAACTGTCCTAAGTGCACCTTCAGACAGGCCCTGACATTCCCTGCTGTGTGGTTGTTGACACACAACTGAAGGCAGCATTGATGCCGAGGCCAACCACACTGCTGCAGCACTGCTGCTTGGAGGGAGGTCATCTGTGATGAAGCAACTGCCAGTTTAAAAATTGAAGAAACTGAAGCTAGGGGGATTTGCTACCCTCTCCTTCTGTTCTTTTTTCTTTTGTCCTTTTTTACTGTCACCTGAATGTTTGAAAGACTCACTTAGCTTAATGATGTGATCAGCTTGGCACTCTTGACAGATTTTGGGTCTAAATAGCTGCCTTATATTGTAAAGTCTCATCAGATGATCAAATAAAGACTTGACAATGGATAACTCCAAAACACATATAAACTAACAGTCATTAATGTGCATCTGATTAAACGACCAAAGTGAGTACATTGTCAAAAATTTTCTTATTATTACTAATGTTTTTTTAAAGGCTAAGTAGAATATCCAGTTACTTTAATTGTAAATTTCTACTGACCATTTTACCAAAAAAAGGTGGAACCATGGAGCAGATGGCTTTTCCTTTTTAAAGGCATATATTGCAAATTAAACTGTGTTCAGTATAATATAACATTGTTCAAACACTGACATCTTTATGATGTAACTACCTAACACTCCATCTGAGGGAATGGTTCATTTCTGTCTAATATACTGTTGGAGGGGACCCTCTTTTTACAAAGACTTACAACTATGGCCCAAGCTGTGGTGCCTGCATCATCTGTATATTTAGTATTAGCTTCTTTATTTGTCAGATCAACATCAACTGGTATTGTGTGACAGCAGTGAATGAAATGAACGCCAAAACTTCCTCAGCAAGTTTTAATTTAACGGCAAAACTCCTGGCCAATGGGAGGTGGTTGAGAGAGGCATATAGAAACTACAGCAGTGACATGTGCATCCAGGTCATTATGTACACAGCCTGTTTCTCTATACAGACCTGCAGCATCCAAGACTTCATATTTGCAGAGAATGTGGTAATGCTTCTGTAAATAGAGAGAGAAGTGTGATACAGTGGTGTCAGTAGTGAGAGAATTTTAAGAGTGTACTTATTCTGCATAAACAGTGTAACTACACAAAAATAATCGACACAGTGACGACTTTTTGTGTGAGTGTGTGTGAGTGAATAATACTCTAGAAATAGCAGAGAAGACACAGAAAGGCAGACAGGTTTTTTCTTGCTCTGTTCAAGTGATCTGAACAGCCACTTGCCTGACATATCCTGACATGTCGAGAGTCTAATCCACACTGATCAAAATTCAAAATAGTGCTCAGTACTGGTGTTTGTACACTTACACAGCAATCATGTATGTGTATTTGTTTGTACATTAGGGGTTTCAGTTTAGGCTGAAAAGACACCTGTATGAATTTCAAGCAAAGAAACTGTTGTATTATTTAGATTTGTAATAACCAATACACAGTTTTATAGTTACACCGTTTGATGCACATGGAAGTGTACTAATACATGCACAAAATACAAAAGCTGTGTTTCATGGACAGTTTGCAGACGGAAGTCTCAGAAGTGGCAGGACCAGTTTATCCAGTTTCAATCATCCCTGATATAACAACAAAATTTGCTCCCACATTTGTGTACAGCTTATGAAAATGCAGTGCCAGCAAAGTGTTTGGTGCCGTACCTCCAGACGAAAAAGTCCTCAGGCTGTAACGACCAAGCCCATAATAACTCTGGCTGTTCCATCAAAAAAACATTTAATACAGTTTCATTCTATCCTTTAAAAATACTGAATACTAATCTGAATACTGTCTCTCCTCTTCTGTACAGTCTGACTCAAGTTTGAAGGAAATCACCACAGCAATGGAGTGCTTTAATACCTTGCTTGTAAAACTGCGGGAGGTCCATGAGCGAGAAGTGGAGGGTAAGTGGAACTCAAGAAAATAGCAGCTTTTGCTAGCAGAAAAGAGAGAGAGAGAGAGAGAGAGAGAGAGAGAGCAAAAACTGAGCTGTTGTAAAAGTTGTCATAGAATTTCCAAAAATATTTCACTATGATTCCTCTTAAAAGTGTGCTGTGTTTTTGACCTCTAGGATGGCAAGTAAAAATCCAAGAGCTGTCCAACAAGAAGGGCTGGTGAGTGGCTCTTCACCTCTCTGAGGTCTCTTAATCGTGTTTGGACAGTGCTGACTAGATATTCGAGTTTAGCGATGTACAAGTTCAGCCCCTGTGGGGAGCTGTGCTCAGGCCTGAAGTCTTTGTGAACCAGGTAGGCTGGCATGCTAGTCCTGCACCTAGCCCTGTGTTCCTCCATGTCATGTTTGGCTTGTAAGGATCATGTTGTAACAAGTAATGCAGTCTGCTACTGAGTCACAAAATCTTTGCTCTGTTTCAGACTAGAACTAATCAAAACAAAAACTGGCAAAGGTTTGGGATCATTTTAGATTAGACAAAAGGAAGTCTTGCAGTCAATTTAAAATGCTGTAGGCAAGTGAAATAATATTTTTCCTTTCACATTTTTTTCACTTAATCTGGCTTAATACCCCATAAGCTAACCTATTAGGATAGGCAATTATTGACAATGTGTGGCATACACCCTTACTGTCAGTCAGAAGCTAATCCAATAACTGTTCTGTCCCTCGTGCCACCCAAGATAACACTGTAACATTGTCTGGCTTGGGCACCAAACTATTTGTTTGGTTTAGGAAAACCACTTTATTAAGTTTAGGAAAAAATATTGATTTTACAGTTTGGGTTTCTAACAAGCCTAACAGCTTCAGTCCTCGAGACTTCCTACCATCTGGGGACTTTGTTGGTCCTTCTACTGTATCAAGCGGAAAGTTGATAGGAGCATCTAATATTGACACTATTTACATCTAGTCTTCTTAGTCATAAACAATACAAACAATGCAAAGAAATATATATTAAACAGACTGGGCCGATTACTTACTGAGTATGGATGTATATTGTAGAATATCAGTAAATAAAATACAATGAGATCATTTGAATTGAATTTGCCAAAAATATATGAAGCCGTTAAACTTTGCTCCACATCAACCAACTTCATGCAACACTTAAGTACAACTGTTGCATCAATAATATTTTCCATATCACAGTGATGTAAATAGAGGCACTTTTGTGTGTACTTTTTCTCATTTCATGTTTTTTAAGACTCAAAGGACTTTTTCCATTATCATGTGTACTCTCTGATGTGAAATTTTGATTGAAGGACTGACATGCTACTCAACTGGCACTGAATTTGATGGCAAATGTATTCTTTTTTATTGTTGTGTGTCCGTGTGCATGTAAACAGTGATACAAAGCGAATGGAGGAACTGTTCACCAAAAACCAGCAGATGAAAGAACAGCAGAGAATACTCACTGAGAATATCAAGACACTGGAGAACAGGTAGAGGTTTCAGATTTCACTTTTAAAATGTGTATGTGTTTATGTGAGTCAGCGTGCATATGGATCAAAGTGACACAGTATATGGTACAGCAAGGGAGTCGAGGCCCGACCTTGAAAATGCTTTTTGGCATCAGTAAATAAACACATCCCAAGGTAACAAAAGGTAAGATCTAAAGCAGATTTGTAGGCTCATAACCTTTCTTGCCTTCAGACAGCAATGACAATTACAGGAAGCTGGTAAATGCCAATAATACTTGCATTATTGTTGCAACTTCATTTTTGCAAATCTCAAAACTATGCAGGAATAAGTAGATAAATTACAAATTGGAGCATTACTTATGTCAGTGTTGACATTTGGCTTTACCCGCTATACCAGACCTCATTCTCCTGTGTGAATGCCATGTACCATGATTACTCCCTGTGTTGCTCTTGATACTGCATCACCTGGTGTAAGTGTAAATAGCTAAAGAGCTGCCATGTGACTTATCTCTCTGGGTAAAAATAGACATTCTGTGCATCTTAATACTAAAAGAGTCCACTTTTTCTAATTCACTTTCATCCTCTTCTTTCTCCTTTTCATTTCTTTTATTAAAGGCTACGTAATTTGCCATTACATATCAAATGTGTGTTAATGCTGTGGGATGTTGCATTTAAAAAATAAACACTGAGGCTACAAGTCTTTTGTAATAGTCCAGTTTTTAGGTGTGTTGCTGATGTTGTGTGGTGTTGTGCTGCCTGTTCAGGCTGAGGGCGGGACTGTGTGACAGATGTACAGTGACTCAGGAAGTAGCCAAGAGAAGACAGCAGGAGTTTGAAGCCTCACAGATACAGAGCCTCCAGCACATCTCTCTACTGGGTATTCTGTTTGTGTCTGTCTTTCTGATCAGTCATCCGACATTCAACATATTTGTCGTCTATCACTCATCTTTTAGAACATGTTATGTTATGTTATTTTTTTCGTTAATTAATTTTCCTTTCTTTTCTTTGCCCTTTCTGATTCGATGCTTGCTTCCCACAACTTTTTTAAACCTCAAACCAATGTTTTTCCATCCCATTATGTACACCTTTGTAACGACAAATGATGTCATTTACTGATCTAATCAGGACTTGTGTTCTGTGTTGCAGCTGGAGAGATGAACAACCTGAAAAAGGAGAATAAGAGACTCAGAGATGAGATCAGAAATTTAAGAGCAGCACTTGAGTGAGTAAACAATGTTGGATTACAAACTTGTGGTATGGATCAGCTTCAACTTCAACTTTCTACCCAGAGGATTCTTTTGAAACCTTTTTTTAAAAAAAAATAAATAAAAATTTATTTTATCACCAATGTCCAATAGCATTGGACAAGTTGGACAAGTAGTTTTCTGACACAGTGAAAGTGCAATGTTGTGTGTATATTTAGCAGAGAACACAGTGACCACTCCACCAACAGCAGCACTGCAGAGGTCAAACCAAACAGCTCACCTGAGCATTTAGCTCCCTCTGGACCTGTTGCCCTCGTCACCACAGCCAGCAGCAGGGCCAACAACCAGCCAGCAGATGGTAACGTTGCAGTGAAAACTGAGGGAGACCAACGCACTGAAGGTGAGGATAAAGAGCTGAGAGGAGAAGCTTTTTGTTTGTTGTTAAAAATCCTAGTTTAGCATGAGTTCATGTTTTCCTTATCTGATCAAACAGGACCTGAACACAGACAATGGAGAGGGATGAACAGGAGTCACTTTGTAAGTTTCTGAATCAAAATTTAATGCAGTTTTGTTAGTTTCTCTTGTGCATGTACATGAGAAAGGAATACATTTTGAGAAATAATACTACTATTTGCTTTCTTGCTGAGAGTTGGAAAAGCAGATACACATCGCTCTCATATCTGTCATATATGGCATGTAGAGATATGTTTTACTTATCATAAACCGTGAAAACAGGGAGAAATGGTTAACCTGGCTCTGTCTTAGGGTAAAAGATTCTCCCAACACCGTCCTGACAGCACTTCTAAAGCTGCTTTATAACATGTGATATATCATTGTTGTTCTTGATAAGTGTAAAGGCAACTAAAGTTCCTCTGAGTAGAGCCAGCCCAGCTGTTTCCCTTCTTACAGGTCTTTGTACCATCTCCTGGTTGTAGCCTGACCAAGTGCACACTGATGAGAGAGGCATCTATCTTTATTTAAATCAGAAAGAGAGATTTTTCAAAATGTTAAACTATTACTTGAATTTATGTGAGACAATAGCCACAGTATGATCATTTCATCTGCCCTCCTCCATTCTATCAGGATTTGTACAAGCCTCTCTCGACTCTCGCATCTCCATCCTGGAAGACAGAAAACAGTTTTGGAGAGAGGAGGTGAGACAGACTGATAAAGAATAGCAAAACAGACTGTACAGTGTGACTTTACGTTTTTTTTAACCTCTCCTCATCCGACTGGCTTTTGCTGCTTCCAACTTAGATCTCAGAGTGTTGATGGACTGGACCAGCAATCCTCCATTCCTCCTCAGGCTCTCCTTCTGAAGAACTCTCCTTCATCAGCTGGTGAGGAGGTGAACCCCAGCAGACATGTGGTGCACACTCCTGTCCCCTGTCGTCCTCAGCCAATCAAGAGCAGCCCTGTCGCTCTCCCATGGTCCTTACCTGAATCCTCTGACTGGGTTTCTGCAGCTGCTCCAGGGACCATGGTAGTACAACCTTCTCCCAAACTAAACCTGCCACGCTTCCCCAACCTGATCCCAACTAGCCAAAATAGCAACACTCGACGGCAGAGTTCGGGGTCTCTCTGGCACAAGCAGAGTGCCAGTAAGCCATCTGCTGTAGAACCAACTGTGCTGTTCAGGTTGAGGAGCCTGTCAGAGCATACAGAGTGTCAAACTAAGCCCCTGGAGAAAAAGGACATGATCCCACCATCAAAGGCTGAAAGGGTCCCAGAGGAAGGGTTTAAAGAGGTGTGTGACGGGCCTCTGGATCTATCAGATCGAGGAAAGTCCAAATCCAGCCAGTCACCTAGAGATTATTCACCTTTAGCTTTACAAGGTGTAGACAAAGTACAAAACAGCCCTGACAAAGATTTTAAGTCAAATCCGTTACCATCACCTCATCATATCAGCCCCCTCACATCCTCCTCTACAAACAAACACAAAGAGGAGCCTGCCACTGACCATAAGTACAAGGTAATGTTGGGCCTCAAAGCAACAACATTAAAAGAGGAGAAAGTGATGCTAAAGATGAGATGAACAGGATTCATGGTTTGATGGTCTTGTCCCAGCAGGTGATCAAAGAGCAGGAGCAGAAGGAGGAGGTGAATGAAAAGACGGACCAAAGCAATGAAAAGAAGGTGCCTGTCCTCACTATATCTTTACGTCCAGGTAAAGAGCTTAAATTGATATGCATCTGTGGTGTAGGTATCCTTTATCATGCACAGGTGATTAAGTAACCTGTACTGTGTTTCTGTGACAGTAGTAATGCTGGAGAGTCTGAATTCTGCCCTGCAAAAGCAAGAATCTGTATCTTCAAATGGGAAGGTAAGATAATTTAATCCAACAAAGCAGATGCAAAGACAAAACTGTGTTAGTTTATTATGTACTCATTCAGTGTCACTGTTTTCATAAATAATTTTTTCATTATCTTTCTACTTTAATGAGGTTAAAATGTCTTTCTAATTTGCCCCTTCCTGCTGCTTCTGCTGCAACATCACAGTCATCATCATCACCAGTAGTTGAGATGGAAAGTAGCATGGACGAGCAGGATGAGGAAGAAAGTCTATCAGGACGAGAGAGCAATCAGAGCTGCAAGAGGAAGAGAGCATCTGTGGAGACAGAAACTGACAGAGACTCGGACACAGACAGTATGCACCACTTCACATTTCTCAGTCCTTAAGTTCTCTTTCCTCCTTTTCTGCTGGCATGTGGTCTTCAAATCAAATTAGACCTCTAAAGCTTTATAGATCCATTTATTTTATCTTACAACACATTAATTTCACCTATGCTCTGTGAACATAATGTGTGATGTTTAAGGAATGGTTCAACATTTTGGGAAATACATTTAGCCGTTATTTTTCGCCCTCCTGCAAAGAAACCTCTGGCCAGCAGTCAGCCAACAATTCTTTTGCTGAGTTTTGCCTAAAAACTAAAAACAGGGGGCAAGAACTAGTCTGGCTCCTTCCAAAAGCAACAAACTCCACCTTTCAGTACCTATAAAGCTCACTACTTCAACTGTTATCTGTTGTTTGTTCGTTTCATACCAAGTGTGGAGCGTGAAGACATCAGGTTTGCTGGACAGGCCTGTATAGTTTGTTTTTCCACCTGTTTCCAGTTTTCATGTCAAGCTACGCAAACAATCTTGTGGCTGTAATTTCTATAGTCTTTATGTCATACGTCAATGAAGCAGAGAAGTGCTTTCACAAAACATCAAACTGTTCATTTTTATTGCTTAATCCTATAATTAAATCTGATGAATGTTAAAGATTATAGTTACTTTACCTCAGCTTATCTGGTCATTAGTTCAGCTAGTTTATTTAAATGGACCAAGTCTTGAAAATGAATTGAATGTTTGATCTCAGCGGTGTTAGGGGTAACACATTATAAAGTAGCGCATTATTTGTCTGTAATGTCCTGGCATGTCACGCATTACTGTCGATAGCTACAGCTATCACAGTACAGTTATTTACCAAAATATTATCTAATTTCTTGTGTTACTTTAAGTTCAATTATCTGCATTAATCAAACGTCCCTTTTCATGTGAGTTTACGGGACACTCATCTGACCTCACTCATGTGAAGTGTTTGTCCTTGGAGGAAGACACTGAACAAAAGGGATAAAGCCACTTAAGACGTCTTTTTTGGGGTGGTGATGTGCACAATATTTTAAATATGTGAGCGAGTGGGAGAGAACATGACGCTAACTTTTCACAGCCTTGCTGTCGGCTTTGTTGTATTAAAGCACATAAAAGAGAGACCTTGTGTATGTCCATATAAGAGTAGGGATTTGTGCAGATCTGTAAGGTTTTACTTTATATTGCTAATTGCTTTTGAGTTATGGAGTAATCCGAAAGTAATGTAACCAGTGGTGTGCTTAATTACTTTTCAAAGTAGAGTAAGGCTTTAAAAAAGATCATTTGTAATGTGTAATGCATTCCTTCCACTGTTTCTCCTCCACCAAACGCAGAAGAATGGAACAGTTTTGTTTTTTCCCTCACAGACACCCAGCAGGAGCAGAGGCTGAAGAAAGCAGTGAGAGCTGAGGAGAGGAGCCCAAGCTAAAGAGCATTATGTCTCTTTAAATGATGTCACTTAAACTGACATGTACTGATTGCCACAGCCACTGGATGGTAGAACAACAATTTGTAAACACGACACATACATACCGTATAAAGTTGATACAGTCTGCAAATTCACAACACGGTAGAGTATGTACACATTCATCTGATTTATCAATGACTTAGAGATTGCCAAAAAGCTCAGTGGAGTTGAGGGGAAATACAGAGTTAGTGACAGCTCATGGTGTGTTTTTCAAAATGAGTAATTCCTTTTGCATAATCATGTGACTAGTGAAGATCATGGTCAGAGCAGCTTTATAGGAAACTACTTGGCAAGTCCATTTTTAACCTGCAGATCTTCTCCCTATGTCAAATTCCATGTCCAATGTATGTAAACAATGAAACAGGACTACCTATCAAATACATGTTATCCTAATCAAGAAGACATTAAAAGGCATTTTAGAGTATTAGAGGGCACAAGTCTTATAAATAACTATGCCTGCATTAACTGCTTCTGGCCACTTGGGGACGACAGAAACAAGTTGTTACAACAATGTAGTATTATCACCATAGCATGAAATAGAACATAAATTTGATTGGCATACATGTTAGTGAATACTTGCTTATACTTCTTTTAACATTCTGCAGACACAGAGCAATATTAGCACATACTGAATTTGTGTTTGTGTCGGATTTCCAACATTTAGTGTCACTGAAGTTCTGTTTTAGTCTTTGCTGAATACAACTTACTGCTCAAAGCCAATCAGAACAGTAAAGATGTGGATCCTAAAACCAAAATAGTAGGCTGACAGTTGTCCGAATTGTTTACAGAACTTGGGGGAACCGCATAGTTGGTTAACATTTTTAGTGGGGTTCATCATTGCAGTTACTTATTTCACATACACACAGTTATTTGATCTGTGTATTACTACAGAGATTTGAGTGTAACAGCCATGATATAAAAATATTAATTTAAGCCACTATAAAAATTCCATGTTGCAGTTTTAATGGCATTTTTCCTGCCCTTGGTTCAGTGCACTTTTAAACAACTCAGCTTCTTCAATGAGCCTAATAGGAGTAAGCCATGATGAAAAAAAGTCAATTTAAAAACTTTAAACAAATTTGAATGTGGCCGAGAGAATTATGAGTCAGAATTATGATCAGCATTTACAGTGCTTCTTTTCTTTAATTGTCTCTGAAAGCAGAATACAGTGCCTTGTATTTTTTTTGCCATTTTTGCCTTTTTTGTCATACCCAATATGATGTTTGCACTTACTAGTATATCTCTAAGTCTTGCTGAGAAAAAAAGAAAAATCTGAAAATGCTTAGTGAAACAGTGACTGGCACTTCATGTCATGTGTACATCATATTGTGTTTATTATTAAGTGCAACATACATAGCCATAGCCAGAGATGTCAAGGCAAAAAAGAAACTCTTGACTGTTCTGCATTTCTAAATTAGGATTTACTGTGTTGGTAAAAATACCATCCCATCAAATTACAAATTTGTAAAATTCTCAGTTTTTTTCCTTGTCTTGCACCTTATCAAAGTAAACTAAACTAACTCATTACACACTATTCTAGTTTCATACAGTATTTACTGTACCGTTGTTTCACTTTCCTGGCATTGCTGTCACTGCTATTTTTAAGTGTCCCCC
>JAUZTA010000002.1:759405-770283 GCA_034780835.1 Ctenochaetus striatus
AAATTGTAGTCACTGAGATGCCTCCCTTATATTAGAAGTAGACAGGATTTTATTTAACATCAAAAACACTGGTCAATTGTCAAGTTAGTAAAAATTCTATGTTGTTGTTTTTGTATGTTTGGGGCGGGGGGGGGCATTTCCAAATCACAAATTTTTGTTTGTGGTGAGACTTTGTCCAATACAGTGCTTTTAGAGTGTATCATTTGTTTGTTAATGTATTTGTATGTGCCTACAGGTAGTTTATTAGACTTCATAAAGAGTGATGAGGGCAACCGTGTGCAGCTTCCTAAGCTCATTGACTTCTCTGCTCAGGTGAGATTACTTGGTCACTTTTAGCATCACTTCTCCATTCCGCACATTACAGCTTGTCAGACAGATTCTCTGTCTGCTTGCATGTGTTAAGTAATGTATGAATTAATGCTATATTAATATTAGATATTTGTCTACAACACGATTTCTTGAGCCCAGCCGTTTGCAGTGTTGCTCTATTCACAGACGCTGTGTTGAAACAGAAATTTACTATTCAGTGTCTATTTGTGTAATTCTTTGACACAATACACATTTGACTGTGGTATAATGTGGTTAAAATATCTTTGTTATTGTTTACCTGGCTGTCTAAACAGGTAATAAAAGAAGAGTTGAATTCTTTGTAGCTGGGGAAATAATAAACAATAATGATAACAAAAAAAACCACTGAAACATTATCCAGGTTGAAATAATGCTAAAACGGGTGGATCACTTAAGAAGAAAACAAGGTATTTTTCCACTAAACTGACTCTGGTGCTCAGTGTTATTAGTGGTAGGTGCTATCACTCTGTAGCAGTCTAGGTTTCCACCAGTTTTGACCAACAACCACTGTAATTAAGGGCACATCATCAACAGAGAATGTTGCTCAGTGAACAGCTAACTCTTAAATGTGCCAAACGAAAACTTGCCACGTCTTCTTTTCTGTCTTTCTTTTTTTTATTCCAATACGATCCAGCTATGGATCCAACCTGCAGTTACCCTAAAGTAGTGAAAGTAGTGAAAAGTCAGATGTCTGAGAAAAAGTAAGAGTTCATATAACCTTGAGTGTGTCCTTCAATTAGTTTCCTCCTAGTTTGTCAGAGAGGAAGGTAAAGGGCTCCCAACCCCTGAATTAAAAACTAAAAGAACACAATGAAAGAAAAGTAGTATTGTGGTTACTTTTTCATTATGCTGAAAACTTAAACTCTATACTTGTTTTATTATGAATGTGTAGAAAGAAAAGCAAAAAGTAAATCTTTAAAGGCTGGTGTATTCCTGTTATATAGACTTTGTTCTATCTGTATTTGAGCATTTATTTTGTAAGGAAGGTTAGTGTGACAAAGTGGCAATGCAGTTTTAACTCCACCAAGAAGATTATGGTTTCATTGGCTTTGGCTGAATTATGGTAGTCAGTAGTCACAAAATATAGCTAAGTATAGAATTTATGATGAATCCATATCCATCTGCATTCATGGGTACCAGTAATCCTTTGGGGTAACAAATGATCCACCCATGTTGTTGCTCAAACTCACAGAAAAAACCCTCACAGAGGGCAGTGGCTTTGCAGCACCTGGGGACAGTGATGTCATGGAAAGATTGCTACAACTGTAACAATGGTTTTTTTCTCAAGTTGCAGTGTGACTTAGGACATGTACCTTCTCCCTTCTACCTTCAGTTCTCAAACTTGCTGCTGCTGTTACCTTTTTTGCCTGTAAATGGCATTTGTGAGTGACATGTACATAAATTATTTGAACTCTTTAACGAAGCTTGTACAAAATTTTGCAGTCTGCCTACAGCATGGATGTTTTATGTGTATACATATATTTGCACAGACACACACACACATACACACAAAGAAATGCTGCAAGCAGGGACGCATCCTGTCTCAAGCTATTTTGTACCGTTTTATTGACAGTGACAGTTACTATTACCAACTATGGTTTGACTCTTTCACACTGACTCATTCGTCTCTAGATTGCAGAGGGGATGGCCTATATTGAGCAGAGGAACTACATTCACAGAGACTTGAGAGCTGCCAACATCCTGGTCAATAAGGCTTTAGTGTGCAAAATTGCTGACTTTGGCCTCGCTCGTATCATTGAAGATAACGAGTACACAGCCAGAGAAGGTATGACACAATACTCACTGTCACATATTGTGTAGCCTGATGTCAGAGGGTTAAGTCCCTGGGACACTGGGGAACTGACTCCTCAGAATTCATGAAATGGGAGCACTCACTGTTTCATCAGTTGACGAAACAGTGAGTGCTCTCATTTCATCACTTAAGGGGAAGCTAATGAAATTAGCGAAATGCTGGATTACGACATGAGTGACTAAAATAAAATGAAATAAGACAAGTGTCTTGTTGTATGGCTTACTAAATGAGCAAAAGATGTAAGAGTCTGAGAGGATGTGTAACTAGCAGGAAACTCCTCGACGGTGAGATCCAGCAAATGTCTCAATTACAATGTTAACATTTGCTCAAAATTTGACTGGTTTTATTTTTTCACAATAACCAGGAGCCAAATTCCCCATCAAATGGACAGCCCCTGAGGCCATCAACTATGGCTCTTTTA
Source organism: Ctenochaetus striatus (assembly GCA_034780835.1). Lineage (NCBI taxonomy): Eukaryota > Metazoa > Chordata > Actinopteri > Acanthuriformes > Acanthuridae > Ctenochaetus > Ctenochaetus striatus. The sequence continues at coordinate 761,988 of JAUZTA010000002.1, forward strand.
CCATCAAATCTGATGTGTGGTCCTTTGGCATCTTGTTAACTGAGATTATCAGCTATGGACGCACACCATATCCAGGTAAGCAATTTGATCTTTGATACAGCACTCATATTTCAAGCACTGACCTTACACTTAAGCTGATATACCAATGTTAACCCCTTCTTGTCATTCAACAACACATTACTAAAATGTTTTAAGTCATGTAATTTTTTCATGTAAACTTTTCTCATGCTAGTCCTTGATGCTATATGCAGTGGAAACAAGGTTACAGCTATGCCAGTAACTTCATATAATGTATATGTTAACATGCTTTAAGTATTAGTGCTAACTTTAGAGGAAGGCAGAAACAAAGTACACTGTGCTTTAGAGGAGCTTTCAGGTATCTGTACTTCACATAAGTTTTTTTCTAACCACTTCATACTTTTACTTGCTGTATTTTAACACAAATATCTGTATTGTCCACTACTTAATTATTTAGATTATATCATTTATATCATATTTTATGCTATAACAACATTAAGGCTGATTTGAACCAATACGGATGTGAAATTAACACAGAAAAAAAACAATGCCTTGGTGTTTTCATCAGTGCATATCTCACAGTTACAGTGACAGTTAAAACATGACAAAATAACATAAACATGAACCAACAATGAACAGACAAGTGAGCGGGACTTGACCCCAAAAAGTGGTGTCAAGGGAATGTGATGTTTGTCAGGAAGAACTAGCAGCAACAACACGGCTGAAAGAAAACCAATGAGCTTTGCCAACGACTAAATAGAATCATGTTTCACTTCATTAATTCTGTAACTTACATTGAAAACTGATTTGCACTTTGGAGCAAAGTGGATGTTCATAATTTTCAAGATGTTTTTTTAAATCAATTTGAAGTTGCAATGGTTTAAGTTTTATAGCCCTGGAATGTTATTAATATGGCATGAGGGTGATTTTTCAGTGTGCCAACCAGTATTACCATCATAAAGCCAGGAAGCCAGTGTATCAGCCAAAATCATCTAATGCAAGTCCAGGCTCGTGCGATATTTCTTATTCATTTTGTTGCTCTTCAGCATCTCTTAACCCACCCTTGTTCTCTTGTTTTCAGGGATGACCAACCCAGAAGTGATCCGTTCCTTGGAGAAGGGCTACCGAATGCAACGCCTTGAGAGCTGTCCCACCGAACTCTATGAAATCATGCTGGAGTGCTGGAAGAACAAGCCTGAGGACCGCCCTACCTTTGATTATCTGCAGAGTGTCCTGGAAGATTTCTACACAGCCACAGAGAGCCAGTATCAGCAGCAGCCATGAGACTTTTTCGTCACACCTTTTGCATTTATACTTCTCTGCAAGTTCAGTTTTTACATTTAGCAATGCATCTCATTCACATTTTTTTACCACTATCTCTCTATCTGTCATTTTCTCAATCAAACACACAAAATATATAGACATATATTATAAAATGGATAGTCATACAATCTGATTGGTTGCAAGCTGTGGTAAAATAACTGTCGAATTACTTTACACAATTCTGTATTAAGCGTGTAAGTAGCTCTGGCTTGCTTCATGTATGTGGGACACAGAAAATCATTTACAGCAGTAGGTACAATTCACAATTTTGACTGTTTAATTGCTAAAATTGAAAAATATTTTTTAAAAGAAACCTTTGACCTTTACGGTGGCCTAACTATGAAGGAGTGGATTGAGCAGTGTATATTTTAAGAGAAAATTAGACTTTTCAGTCGCCTTCTGGCTGTTAGGGTCTTCTCTGTCATCCAGTTAAGCAGCCTGACAGCTTTAGTCACAACACCACTGTGATCTGTCCCAAATGTGACAAATAAACTTGAATGGATCAGTAACACGGGATGTGGGCCTAGACCTGACTAGGCTAGGTTAAGCTAACAGGACAGCAGCAGGCAGTTAAGTCTCTTAGTTTGTACACTGCAGGGCAACAACCTTCCAGTAAGTGCAGACTGCCATGGGGACCTATTTCTTTGCACAAACAATTTCTTACGAATGCTCTCTGAACATATTATTAAAATGGCTTAAGTCTATAACTAACATACCTATAGACTTGGTAACCGGTTTATAGAAGTAAAAACTCACTCTAGATATGTTGTGATTATATGATGACCAAGTGTGTTGTCCAGAGATCTGTTAATTGTTGGACTAAACAACACCTCTTGACTGTGATATCATCAAAACATATCACAGCCTGGAGTTAGCTATTGCTTAAGTAACAAGGGACTGTACAAAAATTTTTGGGAAGGGTTAAAACTTGGAATTATTTAAAATGGTATGTGTAACCACAATAGAGAGAGTGGGTAAAGCAAAATGTGAAAACAGAAAATACAATAGATATAATTACTATAATCAAGATAATGAAAACACAATCCTACCTCATATTTGTTCTGAGGGCATATTTATACAGTAGGCTACTATGACCATAACAGCATCTGCTGTACTGGATATTTATCTTCACATAACTGACTATAAATTATCTGGTTGCACACTAGCAGCGGTCTTTTAAATTACATACACAGTGGGTGTGGTATGTGTGCACAAATATATGTGTTGTTTTAATCTGCAGCATCTACTGTGAAAAATGATGCTCAAAAAATGCCCTACATAATTTGTTTTACTTTTAATTTAGTAACTTTATTTTATTACAGATTGCACATATTAGGTATGTCAGTGTAATGCAGGATAAATCTCAACATCATTATGCACAGAAAACATTTGATCTGATGTTTTATGCATATATGTATCCAGATATAATTGCTGGTAACATTACTGAGTTTTAAAGTTAAGGGGTGCATTGCAAAACTGGACCCATATAGGACCCCTCTTAAGTCAGCAAATCTAGGCACTTCTGTCAAATTTGCAAGAAAAAGTTTAAAATAAAGAAAAACAGGTTTGTTGTTGCTTAAAAAATAGCTGATTACTTTTTTCTCATCAGAAAAAGATAAGGACCCTTACACTCTACTGCTTTCATCCCCCTATAATTTTTGTACGGTCCCGAACCTAAAATTTAAACACCTTGAAGCTACAGTATATGCATGATTTAAGGAATGGCTGTATCACACACACAAATTAATATACAAAGATCTGTGGCCATACTCTAAACAAACAATGCTAGGCTGCCTGTCAGCAGCCTCATGAAATGGCTGGATTCAGTTGTTTTGCTCTTACACACATTGTGCATTCATCAAAGAAAGATATAACCTTAACACAGATGTTCACAGAGAAATGTTTGCAGGATTCAGTTCATATGGGTACAGTGAACTTTACAGCGTGAGATGTATGGCTGAATATGCTTGAATTCTTTATTTATATTGGTGAGATATCTTCCATGATGCTGTTACTTCTCCTTAACTGTGCCTTTTACAGTGGTAGTTTCTTTTCTCATATAATTTTTCATTTTAAAATATTTTCCATATGCTTTGTATTTATAAACGAATGTACACAAATAAAATACAATTATTTAGTAGTCTCTAATGTGAAGCCACAATAACATATTACTGCTTGTTAATCTTGCAAGTCCATTTAACTTTTGGTCTGTATTTGAGAACTAAATGAAAGCAGTAGACAAAGATTTTCATATCTTTTGGTCTTCTTTATGTGCAAAAAAAAAAAAAATGTTTACCGCTCTGGAAAAATTACTAGTCTCTGTATCTTAATGGAATGATGTTTTCAAAGGAAAAGCTTTTTCTATCATTTTTTTTTTAGTAAAGGACTCACAATTCTGCTATTTTTTTTAAGAATTTTGGATAAAATGTTTTCTTGAAGTGTAATAGTAATAAGTACCAAAATCCTAAAATTTTAACAAGAATATTGTGAAGTTTTAATATCAGGTTTTATATGCAATGCTTAGAGAGGTTACATTTGACACTGTTGAACCAAGGCCCAGCACTGTAGATACATTCATGGAGTTATGCATGTATTTGTTGTTTTATCTTATCACTTTAAATCCTCTGCCTACTCTGTTATGCTTGGTTCAATGGGACTGTGGTATAAATTTTCAAATAAAGTCTATTCAATAAAATAAATTATCTATCTAAATGTGTTTTTGTAAAAAACAAATGATGTTACAATATTATAACATATCACGCATGTCTGCCTGTTATTTATCAAAGCAGAGACATTTCCCAGTGCTTTAGAAAAAGTAAACTAGATTTCTCCGGAGGTGTGGAGGTGGTGTTGGCTAACACTCCATCCTCAGTTATGAGATGCTGTTGAGAGGGCAAGCACCTTCAGTCGGAAGCATTTTCCCAAGGACCAAAACTGCGCGTTTCAGACGCTCTCTTGCGCCGGTAGCCATAAACTCTAAAACAGACTAAGACCCCAAATGGCTGAAACTGAAGCAAGTCTGCGAATGCTCACTGTATAGTTAGAAATCCCAGATCACGTACAGACATATGTGCACACCTTGTGTGTACGTGGTCTTTCGTCTGTATACTTACATCTGTCTCCATCTTTGTTTGAAACCGCACATTTTATTACATATATTGATCTTACTGTATGTTTTTAAAGGTTACACTCTTTACTCTGCAATTTCTGTCTGAATTTTGGAAGCCTATCCACGAATAGTGGTTGCAAATTAGAAACGTAAACCTGATGGCAAAGCATGTTCTTATTACATTACATATTATATTACATATTTTTTTTATGAAGCATCATTTTCATCCATTTGTCCCTGTCTAATAAACATGTAATTAATGAAAAAGTAAAGGATAGTATACCTCTGTTTTGCCTTTCTATTTATTACTATTTTACTTGTGTATGAGGTACCTTTTTATCCGTTTTGAATACTGTTTGCACTATTTGTAATGTATGTCTTACTGTCATTTGCTGTGATTTCATAAATTTCTCCCTTGAAAGATTAATAAACTCCCAACCTGTTATTATTTCAATTACGATGGGAAAACATTATCTAAAAAACAAATAACTATTCATTTATATTAATAGTTAGTCGTTTTACTCAGCACAGTGGAAGACAAATTGCCCAGATGCTAAGTAGAGCTACTTTTATGGGTGTCTCAAATAAAAATAAAATAAATTTACTGGTACTTCCGCAACGTCACTAATGACACGTATTCAAAATGGCGGCCGCGGCTATGGTAAGTGAAAAAGCGAACTCTTCAAACTAAATATCGCTCTTATTATCTTTCCAAATTAATTCAGTCAACATGCCATAATTACGGCAGAGTAGAGGTCCACCTTTGGTGATAAACAACATTTTAACGTTTACTCAGTACAGATTTAGTGGTGTTGACTGCAGTTGGCATGCCGATATGACGATTTTGCTAACTGCTTGCTGTAGTTAGCTAGCAATCGTTACCTAGCTTGACCGTCAGCAAGCATTAGCTTAAATATTCATTCAATCTAATCTGTTTTTCTTGTATATCAAACTGTGCTGAAAGAGTATAAAAAGTTAGCTTCTTGGTTGTTTGACTGTCATTTGCTGTAACGTTACAGCTTAGAGAAATCAGGTATTCGAACTTTGGTTTAACGGTAGCTTTTAGCAGCGCAGTCAGGCAGCGTCAGCTTGAAATGTTGTCTGTATAGTTTACACCGTCAAAATATGACAAGAAGACAGCAGCAGCAGATCTGCTAAATTGTTAGAGTCAAAATAATGTAAGCTAAAACTTTCTTTGCTATTTAACTGGACGATATTGTCAGTTAACTCAATTGTTGTCGAAGTCAGAAGCCAGGATTGCTAACTTCCTTAACAACCATATCATAACTTACAATGCGTGTGCTCGCCTTGGAATTGTTTTTTTTTTTTTTGTCTCCCAGAATTAATTTTATAATTGTAATAGGCTTTTTGACATCCCTTTAGACAATGATTTTCATGACAACTAAAACTTATGTAAAGTTAACTTAAATAAAATTTGACAGTTGTAAATCAATGAATAGCCTTCTACTCCATCCGCAGTTCAAGCTGGAATATAGAAGAAGTACTTTTGATAGAGCAGCCTTGACTCTTTTGGGGGAAAGGCTGGTTCATGTCGGCTTTGTAAATCAGGACACTGTCTCTTTGATTCATCCACTGAAATCATGGAACTCCTTTTTAAAGAAAATACACTGCCTTTGTATAAGCCTGAATGACCAGTGATTATTACAGACATAATAAAATACAAGCATTGCTGAACGCTGCTAAAGGATTGTATAACTGTTTGAAGCCAAAATTTTAATTCAAATATAATATAATTGATTGCCCTGTCCTATTGTGCCTTTAATGCACCTCAGTATTTTGTTTGAAAGTTAAACGGACAAAATAAGGGCCCATTACTGTTAAGCTTCCGAGCTGCAAGAGAGGTAGTATCATGCCAAATTAACATCTGTGGGTACATGCCATTGCTCTTATTCATGCTCTTATACTTCCTCAGTCCTCAACCCACGCTTGAATTGTATGGGGTTCTGGGCCACTATGTCGCTGGCCATGCTAGGACATTTATTTTAGATCTTGGAAGCAAGAATGAAGAAACAAAAAGAGCTCTAAGGAGCTATGACTGAGGTTACATGGGATCAGCCTACAGCCCTTTTAATAGGCAACATGCACCTTTTTTGCATATCTTTTACTGATTTTTTGCATATCAGGTATTGGATGGACGCTCTAGCTGACCAGACTTATCTGATACACATACAAACACAGACAGTAAGACAAAGAGACAGTGATCTGTGGAATGCACAGGTTTTAACAATGTCCTGTACACTTTTGTTCTGTAGAACAGCACTTTGTAATTTCCAGTGTAATAACAGGTTAGCTTTAAATGCTTACCAGATTTATGGACTGTTCATGAATCTTAAGTTGTGGCCAGAGACAGTTTTTCAACACTGTCCACAGAGCATTCAACTCATTTGCATTAGTTTCTTCAGTTTTGCATCAATGTTTCATCTTGATGGGACATTAAAGTATGTTTTAGCAATCTTCTTTGAGATGAGAGTCATTGTTTGTTTCGCTGGGCAATCATCAAACTTACTTCGTCTAATACTGATTAGTGAACGGGACCCCCTCCCCCTGCTGGGTGCTTTGATCTCCATGGCTGTGCAAAGTTGTAGTTTTCTTGTAATATGCTAGCTTCACCTGGCAGAGTTTGCACTATACTTCACTTCAAGTTATCGGAGACGAAAAGGGTGACCACGTAACGTAACGTTAAACTAAATTTCTAACCACCAGTTCTCTCTATAGAACGGACAACCCCTGTTGACAACCATTTTTCCTTTGTTTCACTGCAGATAATAGCTACAGCCAGCAGCACCGCACTAGTCCCCATTTTTTGTGTTTTGTTTACATTCGCTTCTTTGCGAGATGACGTAGGATCACGTGGTGCGTCACTCTGGTCTGATAATCTTGATGAAATCTTGTAGTGTGTGCGGGTTCAAGATTTAAGAGACGATAATCTTATAAGATTCTCCTTATGTGTGTGATACGGCCCGATTTTAGAATCTATTAAGATTTTTAAAATCCTGTAGTGTGAGCCAGGCTTCAGACAGACAAGGCGGGTGTCTGTCTGTCTGACTGTCTGTCTGTCTGTCTGCCTGCCTGCCTGTCTGACTGACTGTCTGTCTGTCTGCAGGAGCTGAGGGAGCGGGTGCTGCGTGGAAAGTATCGGATCCCCTTCTACATGTCGACTGACTGTGAGAACCTGCTGAAACGCTTCCTGGTGTTGAACCCGGGGAAGCGAGGAACTCTGGAGGTCAGGACCCGAGAGAAAACTCAGAAACACGTCAGCTCAGAGCGTCACGTCAGTGTTTGTTTGTCTTTTATGTGCTGCGTCACATCTCCTGAGGCCAAACTCCACGGCTGCTGAGGAAGTGTCAGCTGGAGGCAGAGAGCTAGCATCAGTTAGCATCAGTTAGCATCAGTTAGCAGCAGTTAGCAGCAGTTAGCATCAGTTAGCAGCAGTTAGCAGCAGTTAGCAGCAGTTAGCATCAGTTAGCATCAGTTAGCAGCAGCTAACCCTGAGGCTGGAGGTTCTGATTGTAGATCATTGAATCACTGTGAGGCTGCTGCCCTCTTGTGGTTTTGTCCGACTGTTTCCTTCAGAACCGAGCTGGTTTCCTGTTTCCTGTTTCCTGTTTCCTGTTCGACGTGTCAGCTGATCGTTTGTGTTTCTTTCCAGCAAATCATGAAGGATCGCTGGATCAACGCCGGCTCTGATGACGACACGCTGAAACCCTTCACAGAGCCGGAGCTCGACGTCCGAGACCAGAGGAGGATCGGTACACACACACACACACACACACACACACACACACACACACACACACACACACACACACACACACACACACACAC
>JAUZTA010000002.1:868187-882719 GCA_034780835.1 Ctenochaetus striatus
GTGCGATAAAATATTCAACGGCGTTAATAGATTGATGGGTTAACGCGAAAATAATGCGTTAACTTGCCCAGCACTAATTAAAACATTTGTAAAACCACAGAAATTTCCCATAATGCTGTATGCACTGTTTCACTCTGTGTGTCTGTTTCAGTGACCATCAGATGATGACCAGGCCCTTGTCTGCGGTTGGCTACAGAAGGCCTCTCAGTAACTATGCTCGCAAGGCCATGGTGATGACACATGAGATGAGATACAAAGTAAGCTACAAATCCTTTTCATTTTTTTAATGAACATATTCACAAATGAACTTCCAGGTGACAGTTCTCTGCACATAAAACAGCACCAACTCACCTCAACCTCTCTTTGCTAACACTAAAAGGGTTGAGCCTCAGAGAGCATTTAATGCAAAACTAAACACTGCAATTCAGTATTAATAGTGTAGGTATAAGTGTATTAAATATAAAATTGACCAAATGGACATTGATGATTCATTGATAATTAAGCAAGGATTAAAGGTGCACAGAAATCCAGAATGTAGGTATGTAAAAATGGTTATAATATCAACAGATACTTAAATGCTTATGTGCACAAAAAAGTACATCTTTGTAATCTAGTTTTTAACTTTTTTGCAATATATGTTAATCTTTATTGACGAAACAAAATGTTCAAGGGATAGGCCATGATTTTTAACTTGTACTTAAAAAAAAAAAAAAACAACATTTTTAAATGACAATTGAAAAGCGAGTTAGACGATAGATGTGCTAAGTAAGCAACAGCCTTCATGTTATGATGGTTAAAAACAATACACATATACATAACTGTTCCATCAAGAGAAAACATTAAGAAACATGAACTGACGGTGTTTGAAAAAAAAACTGTCTTGTACCACAGAGTCATGGTCTGCACTTACTACTGAATTGAATAAAACAACATACAAATTCTCTCTCTCTCTCTCTCTCTCTCTCTCTCTCTCTCTCCCTGTCCTGGTGGGTATTTGATCATCCTAAAATGTAACTGGATTGACTTGTTTGACTCAAGTAAATGTGTGTTTTATCTCCTTCCTCCCCCAGGCTGAAAACACCATGATGTTGGACATGGACATGCCAGCTCGGACCACTAAAGAGTATCAGGAGCCAGTCATTGCCCCAAAGGTGGCAGCAGCTCTAGAGGATGCTCTGAGGGATGAGGATGAGATCCAGGTAGATGCCTCAGGCTTTCATAGCAGCTTGGAACCAACTCCACCCGCCAGCACCAGCAGCAGTCTCAAAAAACCAAAGTCTGGGTAAGGCTCACTCTTATCCACAGCTGTCACCTGTAGATGTCCTCAAGATGTCTGGACCATGTGTTGTTTTTTAACTGCGGTTACACTGGTGCTTGAATTGTTGTCATTTGGTCAGGGAGAAAGTCAAAAGAAAAAATTGAACCATGGTATGTGGGCTTATAACCTTCTGTGGTCATTCTAGGAATTTTGTTAACCGTTTGCCTTTACTTTCTCAGTCGACCAAGAACAGGCAAGAAGTCGAGCACTCCAACCTCTCCATTCAGCCCCTCAAGTCCAGGATCCCCGCTTTACCCACAATCCCGTGGCCTGGTGCCCAAGTAACAATTCATACCACTAATATCACCACCAACCTCTCTTGTGCACCTTGCCACTTTGGGACTCAACCTTGAAAGCATGGGTTTTGTTTTGGATAGGTTTTGTTTTGGTTTTTTCTGTTGTCGAAATGATAGAATCTTTGATTCTGCAAACAATAAATAAAACTCTAAGACTAATGCTGCTTTTTAGGTTCTAACTGTATTCACACCACTATTAACTGATGTCATGTGCTTTTCTTCTTGGAGAATTGAAACCTCTTTTCATGAGAGTGAGTCAATATGACACCAGGATCGCAGCCACGCATGAACCCTAACATCACTCAACACTGTTGTTATCCTTCCCTACAATTGGCTAAATGCCACAGATGTCTTATAGATATGTCACAATGTTCTTAATGTACAGAAAAAATGAAGGTGGGTGTAAAGTCCCCCTTAGTGGACTGCAGTATCTTCAATGCACTTCTTCCTATCCTTCTCAGATCTGTGTTGTGTGTTTGTAGTCCTCTCTCTCTCTTCTGTAAGTGTGAATGTTGGGATGGGTTGACATAAAAAGACACATGGACTTGACAGCGCTGATCCTCTTGTCACCAACAAGCTGTGTGTGTGGGTGTGTGCGTGCGTGCGTGTGTGTTGTGTTGTTGAACATCAGGCTACATATCTGTGTTACTGTCAGAATACTTAACCTTTCAGTTAATGTCAAATTGCGCTGTTTTTTCCTTTAATGGACTTGTAATAATGTTAGAATTGAGCAGCTTTAAGCCTTTTGTGTACGTGTGTGGTTAAATGTCTAAAAGGAACAATTCAGCATTTTGGGAAATAAGCTTGTTTACTATTAGAGTCATAAAGAGAATGTCATAAATCTCATGTGGCATTGCCAAATATTAAGCTAGAGCAAATTAGCTTATCTTAGCAGTTTCTACTGTTAATCTTATGTTGGCAACACGTCCCCAGGAAAACTGTTCTGAAGGCCAGGAAACTGGGAGCATACAACTCTCATAAAGAAAATACAACATGTTGTTTTAATGTCTCTGTTTGTTTACAGGTTAAACAAACAAGAATCGTCTTAATTATTAACTGCTAAGCAAATGGACTTAGCTGGGCTAACTGCTAGCCCCTGCTTCAAGTCTTTATACTAAGCTATGCTAATCACCTGCTGACTCTAGCTTCATATTTAGTGAACAGGTAAATAAGTGTATTTCACAAAATGTTCAACTATTCCTTTAACTCTGTATGATTGTAAATGCATAGGCCAGAAAGTAAAGCACACTACGAATTTGGCCTCTGTCACAAGTTGCTGTAATCAGTAGATGCTGTTCTTCCTGGGCATACAAGATGGAGGTGGGGAACAATGGGAGAGAGCTCATTACATTTACTAAAATACCTTCTATGGGCATCGTCTAAGTTGCATTGCTTCACAGTTTACCAGACATCCAAGCAGGAGATCAGTGTTAACCACACCCTGGGTCACTTCAAAGTTACTGTCCTGTAATGTGCCTCAAATTCATCAGGGTTCCAAGGTGCCTTAGCATGTGTCTTTAATCTCTGCTCCTTTATTGTTGTGTACCACTGTTTATACCTATACCACTGTTTATCATCACTTCATCTAAATATTCATTCCAGTATCAGGGAATAGGTAATGGGGTGCACTCATAAATGGAGCGGCAGAGTATTTGGACACAACATTCAACCACCATTGTTTACCTCTTTACCTCTGAGTGGTCCTTGGAAATCATTAATTGGTCTAACCGAACACTATAACCCCAGGGGGAGTGCTAAAGGGCGCTTTACAATGCTGTGGTGGTGGTACAAAACTCAGTTTTAACACAATAGACTTGAATGGATTTGAATACGCAAACCATTCCATTTGTATGCATACAGATGAATGATATGCAGTTTTAAACCTACATGGTTCAGCCTGCCTCTCTGCTGCTCTCTGTTCCCCATACTCCTAACTGTGAGGGGTGTGCTGTCCACTCGCTGCTACTGTGTAGGGTTTTACAACCCATTGTGACATTTCAGCAGGCCAGGGTCAAATGGTAAACTAATCCTCTCCTGTACCTATGGTGAGTGTGCTGTTGATTGCGTTGAAGAATGATCATCCCTCAAGCCCATCTCTGTTGTAAAAAGTTCAAGTACTTACTGTTTGACCCATGCCTGCATACCTTATGTATTTGGATATGTGATAATAATAACAGACTTGTTGATAGGCAATCCTAAGTCACTTTTATAGATATATTAGAAAATGCAAACTTTGGTTTCCATATATAAAAAAATAACTTATCTTTCCATTTTTATATTCAGATGTAGATATACATTTTTAATCATTTTGTTTCCTTAAAATAGATTTTTATTTTAGTTTTTTTGCGCTTTGTAATTTAAAGGTAAAATTTTATTTTATTTTTCTGCATTTCACATGTACTATATGTCTTTGTTCAGTGAGGTACAGGCTTTCTGTGTGTGTGTGTGTGCGTGCGTGTGTGTGTTTGTATACACAAAAAGTTTTCCACATAAAAGATGAAAGCATGGATAAATGTGCACATTGTTGATACATATTAGTGTGGAGACTGCTAGTAAAAAGAAAATTGGAGATTGAATCAAGTCAGATTTGAGTATTTACATGTTCAGTCTACTTTAATCTCATCAACACAAACATTATCTTTAGAACGAGGCCTAACTGTTGTATCTATCATTGCAATGATGTATACCTGCTGCTTGATATAAGCAAGCTTAAGTAGTATGTTTGGCTGTGAGAGTATTCATTATTCATAGGAATTTGGTAAGCAAAATGTGAACGTCTTAATTTAATTGAATACCTTTGCATCTGTACCCCATAGCTGCATCACTGGATCCAAACTTCATATCTACAACTTGAGACCAACTTTTATGTGCTTGTATTGTTTTGATAGCCATTTGATGATCATGCTGGTGCACTTTTGTCTGTGGCTGGCTGTCTTACCTGTTTAGTTTCTTTTGATTATTAAATACAATTCAATTAAACATTGAGTTTTGATGCTTTGTAAAAGAAAAAAAATGTTTTTAGTTAGACCAACCAACTCATCTGTACCACTATGTTAAACTGTGTTAAACCCAGAAAAATTCACAGGGTGCATACAAAGACAATTCTTGACTTTGCACTGTCTATTTAGGATTGTAAGTTCAGTCTTGATATGTCTGTAAGCAAAATTGTGGGCCTCAGATTTGTGTTACTGGTGTTCAGGAAACAACAGTTAAAGTTCTGGTGTGTAGGATTTGGTGGCATCCAGCATTATACAACAGGTTGTATAATGAAATTAAAGTGTGGTTCCCTCTTGATTGATTAATTGATTGTATAAAAATAAAATAAAATAATTAAATATGGAGGAGTGCACATAATGCATTAAGCAGTCTCACAGCCTGAGGGAAGAAGCTGCTCTGTAGTCTGGTGGTACAGGAGCAGATACTTCTGTATCTTTTGCCTGACGGCAGCAGGGTGAACAGGTTGGGCTGGGATGAGTGGGGTTTTTTTTCACCAACCTGATCTTCCTCTGCTTTTGAGCATGCAGGAGAACCTTCTACAGTTGGCAGACTTGCAGACTTGCAGAAAATGTAAAAGGCCTTCTCCAGAGCTGGTGTTTAACACGTCCATTCTGGGCCACTGTAGAAACATTGCAGTGCAACATGGCGGAGTCCATGGAAGAGAGCCTGCTCATTTTTTTTTAAAAAAGGCTCATTGTAAGGTAAAGTCAAACACTATGTTTTTTTAATTTTCAGGTGATTATACACTAATGAAAACATTAATATCTGCCATATTCTCTAAAAAGATGCCATTAAGGCCTTCACATCGGACCTTATGAGGAGATTCTTTTCTACCGCTGGTAGAATAACCAGACTGTGTGAATGTAAAACTAGTGCCTCAGTCAACAGTTTGTGTTTGATGTTTTTAAATTGCCTAAGGAGGCTTTTGGATTACAATCCTTGTGCTCAGAAGATAGAACAGGTTGTCGAATTATCAAAAAGTCTTATCCCTCCCACTCATCCGGTCCTTATGTCTAAGTGTCCTTGTACCAAGTCCCAAATTGCCCTCAATAGCTCTCTCGTTTTTTCAGTGTGTGTGGTGGTGTTGTTTTTATTAACATGTTGCCATTTTGTATTCAGTGGTGAAGCAGATACACTTTAAAACACTTGACTGCCAGGACAAGACCCAAAGTGTCAGTCTTGATGGTTGAATAAGTCGTATAGCTCCTTAAAGGGATAAGCTAGCTGCTTCTAGTCTGGCTACACCCATTTATGTGAGTGCTGCCCCCACTTTATGTCCCCCCCTCCAATGTCACAAGTATCCAAAAGCTTGCATCACAACTGGAAAAAAGCAACAAAGGTCCATGCGCCAAAATGTTTTTTTCAGTATCTTGTATGGTACAGAGTTGTTATAGGTGTAGAATGTGCTCAACCTGTGAGCAACTGTAAGTGACTACATTATCGATACAGGTATCATCTGAGCTAAACTGATTAGTAGTGGTATTTAACAGCCTCTAAAATGGAAAACACAGGACCAACATACAGGTGTCACAACTTCAGAGACAGGCTCTTTGACCACCGGCATGGGGGCCGATGTAACTACAGAGACTTTTTAATCTGGATGTTCCATACCGCCTGACTAGAGTGACAGGAACAACAAAAAGCTACTACATATTTATGGAGTTTTAGGTGAGTAAAAGTGTGTTATTACTTTATCCTGAGTCTTCCCAATGCCCAAGTGGTCAGCCAGTGCTGTCAGATGGCCTGACATTAACACATCTTCACAGTAAACCTAAAGCAGAACTATCAAACACACTTTACTCATCAATGGCAGGTTGATTTGAGGGTGATCACTTCGAAAAGCACATGTTCTTTAAGATTAAATCCCTGAGCCATGTTCTGCCTTATAGAACACAATTCGCCAGCTGTCCCAGAAGACCTAAAGATGGTTTTTTAACATCCAGATCATTCAAGAATGTCTGCATGACCTTGGGCAGGCTCTGCTTCAAATGCTTCGACACCATGAACTCACACCACTTCTTGACATGATGCACAGTACTGGTCTCTGCAGTTATTGTCAAAGCTGCTTCTTCTTGTCTTTCAAAAATCAAAAATGCTGTACTCTCTCTGTCCTGAAGCAGTATCTGTACATCTCCACATATTAACTTGCAGGCTTTGAGCACTACCTGTCGAATGACATCATAGTCAGTGTGAGTCAGGTCTAGTGTGAAATGAAATAAGCTTCTTTCTTAAGGAACTCTCTTTCACTGTCTCCGTTTCTCTTTGTGCCGATTTTGCTGCAAAGCAATCTTCCACTCCAATCTCATCTACTTTAGCTCTTAACACATTACACCAGTTTAAAAAACTTCTCTGGCTGATTTTCTACCATTTTCAATTCTCTACACAAAAAGGGGAAATAATACAAAATTACAAACAGGCTTTAGAGGCGAACGAAGTGGCAAAACCAACGCAGATCAACTGGAATGCACAAAACAAAAACAATTTTGATCCAACAAAGAATGATCAATAGTATTTCATGTACCATTCCCTAGCATCTGTAAGTTAACAATTAAACCACAATCACAAAATGCCAATACAGTAACATAACCAGCCATAGTGCAGACACAAGCACTTAGTTTTAGTTAGTGCAGGTTGAGTCAAAGCCCAGAAAGCACCACAGCAAAATGAACGACCTGCTACAGGACACTGCTCAACTGCAAACTCTGGCAAAAAAAACCCAAAAACGTTCCAATGTTACTTTGCACTGCTTGAGCAAAAAAAACACGCAATTACAATGTTATCCTTAAAATAGAAGTGGACATAATATTTTTTTTATCATGATGATGAAGGGAAGTCATGAATATTTACTGAACCAGAAAACACATCAGTGTATCTCTTTTTTTTATCATTTGCTCTAATGGACGCAAATTCATGCAGATTGTGTTAGTTTACCAAAACTTTAGATTGAATGAATATTAGGTAGAGTCTTAAAGAAAAAAAATCCTTTCCATAAGTGAATGAGATATTCCTGAATTCTGAAGTATTTTTCCACCTATGAACTAAGACAAAGCACATTATTTGTAATGCACTTACATTGGTGTAATGTAGCGAAGTACATTTACTAATATAGATTCAACTTCTCAGGTACTTCTACTTCCTTGATGGATTGAAAATTATTCCTACCTTTAAAGATAAATGAATCATTTAAATACCTGCTAGGATTACATTGGCACACTGCTAAAAACGGCTGTTTTTCAGAGCTAATGAACAGAGGGATTTCAGAGATGTTTGGTTCTCAAAGGAAAAAAAATATGATAAAAGAATAATAATCCTACAGAATATGTTGCATTGCCACTGATTAATCTACTCAAAAATATATAAATATAATGAGCTCAACCTAAAATATTTATAGCAGTAAAATGTAACTTACACATTCACGCAGCAATAGTATAAATCCAAAGGCATCAGTGTCAAACACTAACAGGGGTCATTTTTTCTGTGGAGTATTTTTTGATTTGACACTTCAAGTATCTGCCACCTGGCACTAAGAATAAAATAATTAAACTATTTGCAGCTGGATATGTTTTTGTATAATAGACTTTATTAACAGCAGTTGATAACACATCTCAGTCTTTAAAACAATAAGCAAGTCATTCCCACCAAACTTTAAAGGCAGAATGAGTAGGATTTGTTGGTTGTAGTTTGTTAGCTCAACATTCAAAGCTGGCTTCTTTCCTTTCCAGCTAAACAGCTCCTGTTGGATGCTTATAACCTGGCACATCACTGTCAGTTTTAACAGAGTCCTGCCCTTACACCTGGAGAACTGTTATTGGCTAAACACCCACTGACCACAGTCTGACACCCAAAAACATCTGAACACAGCAGAGTAAGAAAACATAGGCAGAGGGCAGGTTCTCTGCAAACGCAGCCACACACTTACTGTGGGTTGTAAGTGGTGACTGCATGGGATTACCCTTGTATAAACTTATACATTGTTTTTAGTAAAATTCTAGTTATTCTGCCTTTAGTAAGGTTCCAAAAAAACCCATCATGATCATAGAAATTCAGCAGAGAATCACAACCGCACAACAAACAAATATGGATGGTACTCATGTTGATACTCATGGTGAATAAAGGAATGGTGTGCACACAGTACTCCAAGGCAGATCCAGCAGCAGAAGATGGCTATAATGGCCAAACAGTAAAGCGTCATGTTACACTCAGCAGGAATCAGAGGGTACTTGAGTGTCTGGCCTGCAGAGGACTGTATTTTAGACATGTCTCTCCAATGCAGTGTTGGAAATTGTACCAGTACAAGCTGCACATTTTCAAATTGTGATCACATCCATAATTGATCCAGTGAACTATTTACTGATGCGGGGTGCTTCTGCATTGTCTAGTGAAAAGACCACTTTGCTATTAATCACAGCCACTATTGTGTTAGAAAATTTCTAAATGAAAATCCCAAGTGTTACAAGGAAAAAAACTAACATATAATCAATGACCACTGTCATTTAAGTATTGGAGTCACAATTTTTGAAATGAAAAAATACATACATTAACAAAGAGTCAGCTTTGCTGCTTTCAGATGAGTGACTTGCTGTCGATCCGCTGTTGCTTCTTGAGAATTTAGTCCATGCAACCTTTGTTTGGCACAGAAGGGAGCAGAAATTTTGGTACAAAGCAAAAAAGTACAAAGGAATAATGCCCCATTTAACCAGAAACTAAAACAAACAAAATGAAATAAAAGATACTTGTACTTATTAAGGTATCTTCATGTTTTTTTATGAATAACAAAACAAAACATAGAACATTTTTTATGTACACACCACTTCAGGTCTCATAAAATCAAAAAATTTAAAAAAGCCAAACAAACAAACAAACACAAACGGTGAGATCACTGTGAGAGAAAGCCTGCACACTGTCATCAAAACATTATTTATGTGGTTTTATCATGCTGTTTTTTTTTTTATTTAAATTGGAATATTAGTAATTACGTGATCATTCATAGTCATTCTCTTTTGGTTAAGAGAATAAAATGGGATGTAAAGTCAAACAGTGAGACTGCCCTTTGGATACATATGTAAGGATTTCAGTCCATTTTGTCTTCATTTGACAAAACAAGGAGAAATGATAGACTTGAACTCACACAATGAAGTATATGCATAGAAAAAAGGGGGAAAAAATCAACCTTCTATTATATGAAACTACTCTCCTATAAAGGACTGCGGGCTCAAGCTCCCCTTTCATTTGGAAATCAGTGGCTATAATTACAGCTGCCACACCATCCTGATAACCAGCTGCACCCATTATAAGTCTGATGTGATAAAAGAGAAACTCTTATCCTTACATCACTGAATCTTTGAATCCACATCTTCACTCAAACAGATGAGCTTTGGGCCAACACTATGTCTGCACCATCCCTATTAGATGATATCACACACCACCTTATGTGGACAAACTAGCTTTTGCACGACTTGTGCAATCAATGTACAGTCTCTAACTTTGGGCACAACTGTAGTCAGTGGACAGGAAAGAGCTGGGAAAGCTCTGTGCCCTCGGGTCTCTGGGGGAGCTGCTCTCTCTGCCGGCTGCTACAGTGTCTGAACTCTGTTATGAGTCACTTTATAGTCACTATTGACAAAACAGTGATGGCCCTCTTTTTTAGCACCACTATGTTGCCTTTTACAAGTTGCATGGATTGTCTGGCAACTGTGGACTGTTACTGTTGTTAGGGAAAGCTTCATTAGCATGTTAGTTGTACAGAGCTGCAAAGCGAATTGGTAAACTATGCATGTATTATTACCAGTGGCTTTTTCTTTGCACCTCAAAGGAGACCCAAAGTTTGCTTGGTCATCTGAAACATGGACATGTATTATTTGTTTCCCCAAAGTAGCTTTGCTCCCTCTTCCTCCTCCACTGGACTAACTGAACTGACACCGACAGTGTCAGGTAATGAATCAAGTACAGAACAGAGGGAGGCGGGGCTAAAAGAGGGAGCTGGAAAGAGAATGGATGATGAAGAGGACGATAACAGATGAAAAAGAGAAGGAGAGGAGTTTGGGGTCAGCAAGATAGGTGTCATACTGTCCTGCCTTGTGTAGGTGGGGGTGGGGTTGTGATGTTGCTTTCAGCTCTGGGCTCTGACTCAGGATCATGCTGTAGCCTCAGCCATCTCATTTCTCTCTGTAGTAGAGCAGGTACATCTTCAGGGGCTCAGGCAGCGGCAGGCCCAGTATCCTCTCTCTGAGGATGTTCACAGCTGGCTGGGGTCGGAGCAACTCCCCCGTTTCCTTCTCCTCCTCCTCCTCCTGCTCATCTTCTTCGTCCTCTTCCTCCACCGCCTCCTCCTCTTCCGCTACCCCTCCTGGTCCTCTCCCCGCCCTCCTGCTTCCTCTCATGTGCCGCCTCACCTCCCTCTCTCCTGTTTCCTCTTCGTCTTCTGCTCTTCCTCCCTGGTTGTTGTTGCTGTCCAGAGATGCCGCGCCAATACCGCTGCTGGCTACCACTTGGCGAGTGGCCAGGACGAGGGCATTGCAGTGGTGCCTATGGACTCTTCGGCGTTTGAAGCGAGGGCCGTACTTATGGAGCCCGGCCGCTGCCAGACCCCTGCCTACACTGAATGAGGAACCTCGACCATGTGACTGGCTGTCTCCTCCATCTGTGGTCACTCTTAGAGTGTGGCGGATGCAGATACGAGCCAGCTCCTGTAATGTACGTACCTCATACTTGGCTGCAGTATTTAGAGCCATGTAAAACATAGGATGGAAAGACCAAGGGGAAGAGAGACAGCAAAAGTGAAAGATTATACACTAACTATATGGATAAATATTCATAAAATAAGCAAAATATATTTACAAGATTGCTCCTGTTGCTGCGGTGCAAGCAACGACCTACGTGATTAAGTTTTCCCTGAGCCTAAGTAAAATTGCCTGATCATGCTGGGTTACATGTGTTTTATGACCAGAAGTGCATGCATGTTTGTCATTTCCTTACTCTCGAGCATAAGCAGCACCACATCACAGTCTGTGAGGATCTTAACCTGGGATGACCCAAACTTCATGTCGAGGATCAGAGACCAAACAGTTTTTGAAGTGCAAGTGCCCTTCGTCTCCATGACTAAGGGATGCACATCAGGTCAGGAGCACAACCAAGAGCATGCTGGTCATTTTCTTTGACATTCATGGGGTTGTGCATCACTGAGTACTACTGTGGCATCTGAGGAAAATATTTGGCTCAAATGACATGAAACGTGGCCTGATGGCAGCTGGGCTCTCCAACATGATAATGCGCCTGCTAAGAATGCATTGGACATGTGCAAGTTTATTGCCCAAAGGAACACAGTTCCTCCCATTCATTCATCGAATCTGGCTCCCTGCAGCTTTTTTCTGTTCCCCAAAATTAAGTTTGGTCTCGGTAATACCTTTGACCCAAGTTTCAGGTCAATGGTGAAATTGCAAATGCACAGCCACTAATGGTCACAGAAAAAGAATGAAACTCCAGTGTTGATGATGATCAAGCAATGTCACATGGAATACTTACATGCTAAAGGTATTGCTTGCACCTGCTAGATGCACATTACTGTGCAAAGTTTGTTCACACAAAAACAGAACAGTCTTGGAAGGATTTACTGGCACCATTTATTCAGTGATATTTTTTTAAATACAAAAAGAAAGGACTCACGTAGTGGGACAGTTTTGGGCTTGCCATTTGTGCTGTGTTTAGGTAGCACCAGTGGAGCAAAGGACACAGAGATGATCTTTTTGGTCTCCCAGCTGTTCAGTCCTACACGAGTGATTTTGGTCAACTGCAGAAAATACAACAGGATGAAATCACAAGTCAGTTTTTTTGTATGGTTTGGTTTTTTAATTGTAGCTGTCTTCTGCCTGATTTGATTCAGATACTGAACAAGCTGCTTTGTGTTAATGATCCAGGCTAAGGAGTGTGTACAATGAGTGTAAAAGTGCCATGATGTATGAATTCATTCCACAAAAAACTTTCAGAGGCCCCCACAGTCTTTTGTGTAGTTTACATCACTGTCTTAAATATGAACATCTGTACACTTGCATTTGCTATGAATACATTACCTATGATCAAAACCTGGCGAGTCAACAACTTTGCCAACGACGCAGCATAACAGTCACAGCACAAGACATAAAATTTCTCATGCCAGTTAATATTACTCACTAGTTCAAGAGCATGAAGTCCATCTGGGCATCTGTCTTTTATTTTGGGAAAACCTTACCAACAACTAAAGGCCCGTCAGAGATTTAGTCTCATATTTGCACTCTTGCTCAGTTACTTTCTCTTTCAGTTCCTAGCTTCCTCTGGCAATTTTCTCCTCCGCTTCTTTACCTCTGTCATGACGTCTGTAGAGGCTCCTAAACCCACTGCATTTGCCCTCAGTCCCCCTCTGCCTTGTAAGTTTTTCCCTTCTGAAAAGGTCCAAAGCTTCTTTGTGAAAGGTTAAAAAAAACCCCAACATTCCCCACTGCAACAAGCTGCAGCAGTTTCTCCAAAGAGCAGTCAGCTCGCTGCAGGGCTAACTGAGCTAACAAGTCAACAGCATCTACAGTTAAAAGCAGTTAGTGATTATTTAGGCAAAAACTAATAAAGCATTTGTTTATCAGGAAAATTTAAACCACAAATATATGAAACAGAGCATCTGGAGAACATCAAAGCTAAAACCAGAAAGCATTTCCTCCATGAAATATGATCCAGGTTCACCAAAACCATCAATAGCTGTGAGACAGGGTGTCATACAGGGTCGCACACTGCTTGTGGAATGTAATACATTGCAACCAATTAAAGGGTGCAAGAATAGGTGTTCAGGGCACAAAAAGTGACAGTGAAAAAGGCCCCATTCTCCCTACAAGTCAATGTAGTGTTAAACTGATCTGAAGCTACTATTTGAGGTCAAATTGATTCATTAAATTGCTTTAATGCACAGATTTGTCAACACTTATGACTTATTTGTTGTGAAGACACACTTAATATAATCACAACTACTGTTTATCTGTCTCCACTCACAGATTGCTACTACTTTGCTACTTTTGACAAATAAATAATAAGCACTTACTGTATACAAGCTTACAGCTAACAGAGGACACATGTAGTCAATCACTGCTTAAAAATGCAAAATGAGGGCTTTAAAGTGTAGAACAGGCAAGTGGAACTTTCCTGAGTTTCTCCAGCAAAACACCAACCTTTTCTTCCAGAGGCATCACGAGGATGCCCCCCACCTTTAGCAGGTTCTTCATGTAATCCTCATGCTCCTTCTGCACCCCCGCCCCACAGTACACCCTGTCATACTGGCGGCTCTCTGGAGGAATCTCTAGGCAGTTTCCCACAACAAAGGACGGCTCACAGAACTCAAATCTAAACAGAGACATGGGGACAGAAGAAACACAATGTGTACACAAGAGGAAAACAGTCAAATGTCATTTAACACATTTGGACCCTTACTTGTCAAAGCTGTCGCTGGTTTTGATGAAGGAATCAAGTTTTTGGTAGGCATACTCGATCACATCAGCGTGTAACTCTATTCCATGATTTACTCCAAATGGTCCTGGAACAGTGAGCACACAGTTTGAAATGTAATACATTTTCATAGACACAAAGATGTGCTTGTAATACAATGTACACGTTAGACTCAACAACAAAATCAGAGTATGTTGTGTGTACTTATGCACAAAGCCTTGCTTTAAACCACACATGGGCAACTTACGGCCCGCGGGCCGGGTCCGGCCCGTGGACCAACTCGATCCAGCCCGCAACCTCTTCAAACAGGCCTGCAGGATTAATCGTTTTAGAACCTCCATGTAGATTCATCCCTACATGCCATTTCATTTCTAAATTACGTCGATTTTTTTTTTTCCGAGAGCCGGCGGCATGTGTCAGAGTTGTAAACAAGCGCTCCAAGGCTTCTCCCTTATCCTATGA
>JAUZTA010000002.1:928788-939076 GCA_034780835.1 Ctenochaetus striatus
TGCTGAGCTGTGCCATGCTGAGCTTAACTAAACTGAACTAAGCTGAGTGGGGCTGAGGCAAAGGATGGGCAGGCCCAGGCAGGAGATTTGATGTGCTGTTTGATTGATGTTTTTCTAACCAGTGTGGCCATCAAACCCCCAACACACACACACACACACACACACACACACACACACACACACACACACACACACACAGGCAACTCCTGTGCCTCCCCCCTTTTTTTTTTTACTTCCCCCGCTGAGTTAGGGATTGGGGAAATGCCCAGGAAGCAGAATCAGGTTAGAAGGGGAGTGGGGGTGTGGTGGTTGGTGAGGGGGGACAGCCAGCGAGGGGGAGGGGCTGTGAGGTCTTGTCACTCACCATGATTGGTCGACGGCTCTGCAGTCTCTGGGAGGCCTGACAGCGGCTGCTGGTCCTCTCGCCTCGTGTCCACCTCTGGTTCACCAGCTCACCCCGAAACTCATTTTCTACAAGCAGATGAGAAGGAAGAAACAAGGCGATGGGCGAGGCAGAGGAAAAAGGAGAAGGGGGAAAAGGGCGGGGGGCGAGATTTTGGAAAAAAGAAGGAAAGAACAAAAGAGGGGAAAAAAGAGAGTTGTCATATAAAATCAGCAGCATCAACAGCAAAGGATGGGGCAGCAGTTGGAGAAAGGAAGGAAGGGGAGGGTGGGATGCTACTTTGAGGTCGGGGCACTCGAGCATGCTGCAGACACTCCTTTATTAACTAAAGGAACACTGTGTATGCTTTACACACACACACACACACACACACACACACACAGAGGCATGGTTAAGTGCCCCAGCTGGGGTTTCTGTCAGTCTGCTATTAGAATCAATCAAATGTGCGCATTTTTATTGAGCTTTTCAGGGTGCATATATAAGCGAATCGGGGGATGGGCAATGTGAGGGGAGAGGGGGTGAAGAATGGTCAGTAAATAATGAATCATACATAAATCAAGCCTTTTTTTCTCCCCCTCTCTCCCCTTTTTTTTCATCAAGGTAATAGCTCTTCACTTCATCCTCCCGATCGGCCAGGAGAAACATACTAAATCTATGACAAATCCCTCTTCCATTCTTCCTGCTTTGACAGAAGCTGCTGATGGTGGAGGTGTTCAACATAAAACAGATAGTTGTCCTAACAGTGGAGGTGGTCGTATTTTTTTCAGTTCAGGGAGAGTGCCGAGTATTTTTCTGTGAATGCCCAAGGCTGAACTTTTAAACTAGTGTATCTTTGAAACACTTTAGCTGTAGGACTCCAAACCAGGCGTCTGTGGCTCCGTCTCTTACTCTTCGCTCTCTTTTTTGTGTAAAGCTGAGCTTGCACAGTGAAATTTTGATTCTTTTTCAGACATACTGTATATACACATCTAAAGCCTTCAGCATTCACCTTTCTTATGGGTTGCGTGTCTTTGCAGTAGGAAGCAAAACGCTGTGAAAGAGGAAGCGCCCTTGAGTTTACAGTGACTCCTTGTCTGTATGGGTTACCTATGTGTCTGTCCTCAAGAACATCTCAGAGAGAATAACACTCAAACAGAGCAAGGTTTGGGTCAGCACACTCTGAATCAACTCAATTCAGTACGTAAATTGAACAAGAAATATTGTAATCACTTACAAATCAGGACATATACATCAGAAATTCAAGGAAAAATATCTGACATATTTGAGTTTTGACATAAAAAGCTGAATGAATACCCAAAATGCCACCTGCATTTGAAAGGCAACGAAACATAAACCTCTTTATACTGGAGCCCAAATATAAATCCCTGGCCTTTGCAGAGTGCAAGATGTGTCTGTCCATCTCATTTCTTGCCATCTACAGTATTATTTCTACCTTTTCATCTCTCTTCTCGTTGCTTTTAAAGATATGGTGGGAGTTATTTTCTCTGCACATGCTGTCCTGTACATGAACCCACAGTGCATGCAAAGTGCAAACTAAAAGCGCTGCAAATTGAAAGCACACAGTCAGTGAGACAACAAAAGGCTGTATGTCCGTATCTGAGGGGTCCCAAAGCAGCCCAGTCCTACCCTCTACCCCCCCCACCCCCCTTTCCTTCATCAAACTCCCTGCCCCCCCCTCCACACCCATCCCTACTTTGCCCACTACATGCAAACCTCGCCAAAGCCCAGCCAGCACTCTGCAAAATGCTTGTTTATCAACTTTCACTCTCCCCTCAGCGAAAAAGTGATTACAACAGCAATACTGTTCGTCTGCATCTCCATCTCCGTCTCTCTGCCTCAGCTATCTCTGGCTCCATCCGCACAGGCACGCAAACTTACTTATTTCTTCATTTTCTCTCTTTTTTCTACTTTTTCCTTCTTTTTAAAGTGATGGGAAGGGAGCATCTGTCCTGTATTGTTAGTGTGGGGGCCAAGAAGCTGAGAGCCCTTCCTAAATGCCAAATATATAACAGCGCTCTATTAGGACACATTGCCTCAGGCCATGTGTCAGCATCCCTGCTCACTTTGTTCAAGTCCTGAGCCGCTGTTTCTGCTTCACACAGAGAAAATACAGCTTCAGAACCTGCCTGAGATATCTGATCGCTGAGGTTTATAAAAACAGATAATTAATCACAGAAAAGGCGGCTAAATTGACCTTTCTGTCCTATTGTTTGTTGTTTCATGTGAAAACCTGAACATCTGGATCCTTCACAGATGAAAACACATAAAACTAATTTGAGCCTTGTCTGCTCAGGGTATGTACTCTCTTATTCTTTGATCAGATGCTGCTCATTCCCACCTAAAAGACTCGCAGCTCGTTATTTTGTGGTGAAAATAGGAGGAGTACCAGACAATTAGCCATTCACCGGGGAGGTTTGGTTAATCAGAAGCGAGGGGGGCCAGGGGGAGAGAGATGAATACAAAATGAATGGATTAAAATATTGCATTTTACTGCCAGGATTCTGTGATTCTAGACAAGCTTGTATTCCTGAGATCTTTCCTGTTTTCTGCAACAAAAAGTAAAAAACCTACAATCAGCACATTTAGTTAAAAAAATTGATTCAAAAAACCTTTTACCAGGAGGCAAAGTTTAGGCTTGAGTGATACTGTTACAGGCAGCTTACTGTACTGGGACAATGGAGCAAAGAAGCCTAAATCCATAGTTAAATTAAATACCAGGGTGAACTGTCTGTAACAGTATTAGTGTACGTACAGAGCCGGGGCCAGCTGTACACCCCTGGTCCTGTTAAGCAGGATTTAGAGATAACTTAGTGTGATTAGAGTGAGCCAGGCAGAAGGGACAGAGAAATCAAAAGTTGTGGAGCAGGAAGGTTTTATTTACTCGCTGGCTTCTTCGTCATTGGACAAAAAACCTGAGTGATCAGATGTGAAAACTTGACTTATGATGTTTAGGATCGGTTCAGATAAGCTCTCATGATTCTCATTTGAGTTTCACGTCAGCTGAAGGTCAACTAAAAGAGAGAGCAGGTACCTACAAGGAGCCAGCCTCCTCTCCAGAACAAGACAGAGTGTATGTTATGTGGTCTTGCGCCCGCATCAGTTATGGGATGGGAGTTTATGGTCTGGGGTGTGGAAGAGAGGGTACCATGGTAACCAGTATTTGTAGGAGCTCCCCTGAGGGCCACCCTGACCTCAGCATCTGAGAAACAACACAAACGTGTCACTGCTACTTTTACAACATAACGCTAACTGTAGGGATCTGTGCACTTGTGCACCGCGGGCAGCAGTTTGTGATGTTCTAAACAGTTCTGCACGTCATGCTTTTCTCTGCTCAACTGAGAATTTATGCATATTTGGCTTACTTTTTAATTAATTTTCTTTTTTATTATTTATTTCCCTTTTAACGCAAGGCATGAAATTAATTATTTCCAGCCTTTCATTTTAAATGCCTGCTCTCCATTGAAAGCCTGACCGGCCCTGACCTTTGCTTGTATTGCTTAGATTTCTGATAGGCTTTGAATGACGAGGGTGCAATTTGGCCCCAGCTGCTCCTCCAACATGTTTATTGCACTCCCTCCTCCGGCACCTGCTGTCCTCACCATGGGCTATTCAGCCCTTCATAAATAGAGAGGTTTCCTCCTATCACGGTAACTACAAACACAGAAGCAACTTCATATCAGGGCCTGTGCTACATGCAGCTCCATGCTGTTACAGCCTCCACTGACAGCATAAGGCACCGATAACCTAATTCTGTAATCCCCTGAAACTAGGCTACATTTCACAGGAAAAGTAAACAGAAGAAAAACAATAGGTGTTTTATCATTTCTGCCTGTGATGCATTCAATCTTAAGCTCAGTGTTCATTCTACATTAAGCCTAACAATAGACTTGCAGCTTTAATGAGTAAAGGCTCCTTCTGTCAATTTCCATGGGCGTCATTAAGCAAAGAGCATAAAATACAACCACAACAACTTACTTCAAAATATATTTTGAAGCTACACAGCCAAAATGAGGTCTGTTTTCTTTTAATAGTTTAAAAACAGAGAAACATCGTCCTGTATTCTGCTATTAGCAAAAAGCAACCATTACTGCAAAAAAGCCTTTATTTATCACTTGAGGGCCTTTTACCTAAAAATCAAAAGTTGCATTATTTGACACTGTTTCTAATAGTGGTTCCTTTGCAAATAGAAACATTGTTCTGTTCATTAAGTTTTGAAGATGAACAATAATCTCCTTCCACTTTTTAACCCTGAAAGATTGTCCAACATCTTTTCTAAGCGCTGAAGTTCCTCTTCAGAGGCTCCCAGTGATCAGGCGACATGGAGCAGGATTAGAAGCAACTACTGCGGGGATGGAGAGCAACTTAAAGAACGGCTGACAGAACACCGTGTATCATCATCCCTCATCTCTTTCCTCCATCTTAGGACGCAGGTGCTTTGACAGACCGTGAGGCGCACACACAGCACATTACGTGGCCATCCAAGCAAAGCAAGGGGGGCGTGGGGGGTAGTAAAGAAAAACACAACGCACAGGCTCACATTCTGCACCGCAGCAGAGTCTCGCTGAGAATCCGACAAGATGAGCGCTTCAGCATCCGGCGAAATGTGCAGCACCGAGCCCGCCCGACGCCCGCTGTTTATTTCTAGCGCTTCTGAGGACTTTTTATCTGCGCACCACTGAAGGCGGCTGACATTTGAAGAGAGCATCTCTGTTTTTTGCTGCAGAGGATCAAATGGCCAACCCCTCCCTCCCTCTCTCAAACACACACTCACTCCATCTTTCCATCCATCCATCTGTCCGTGCATCGACACACATACACACACGCACAAACACACGCACACACACACACACACACACACACACAGGAGTCCTGCTCGACGCCCACTGTAACATCGTAATAATACATTTTGGTGCTGAACTAGATATCACACTTTACTGTAACAATCCATACAGAGAGAAAAACGTGCGCGGCAGTGTATTACAGTGCTGTGACGAGGACAGTGAAAGGGATCATTTATTCCTGATACAGAAGGTGAAACTAGAGGACGGAGTGAAGATACACTTCAGGTATGACTCAGATTACTGAGAGCATTTACACATATATAATATGGTCAGATTTTAGACCGACTGTGTCCAAAACACTGATGAACTATCCAACAGAGGCAGAGTGTGCCAGAGAAGTGGGTAAACACGCATCGCCGATGTTCCGAGAAAGCGCCATAGTTGGTTTATTCTATTCCTACTTATAATGAGGCATCAATATGAGCAACATTTCAGGCTAAAAACAGCATCTTCTTTTTAAAATGTACAAAAATCGTGTGAACAAATCTAGACTTTAAAGAAAAAATCAGGTCAAACTGTTGCGATAACGAAGCTGTGAGTAAGTTTTAATTCATATTCGAATAATCATCAAATATAAAAAACAATCAAACATCTCTAACCGTCAAAAATCACACTGTTAGCGACGCTTTCAAGTACCATAATGATGCGGCTAAGGATCAAAGTTATGCGAAGAAGATCTTAGATATTGAGTTTTAAAATGATTTCTCTGTAAGCAGCTCATCATCAAAACAGAAACAGCGTTAATCTCTTATTACCTGTTTTCAACACTGTTTCCGCTGGGCTTTGGCGCTGTGTCCTTGTGTGTTTTGAGAGTTGCAGCTCGCTGTCAAGTAGTTTGCTAAAAAGATATCCCGAGTAAAGGCTTAAAAAACGATCATCTATCCCGTTACAAATGTCCAGATGTGATAAATAATAAGAGTGAGCGAAGGTTTTCCGGGCGGCCTCCTCTCCACAGCGCACCGGCGCACGTCTCCGGATCGACGCGTTAAGATCTTACTTGTTTGTAAGCAAAAACATGGCTTCATTTGCCTTTGTCAGCGAGAAAAAAACGTAATATTGACTTACCTTTCCCTCATGAGCCATTGTACCCCCCTCCATCCCCTCTCCACCCCCCCATCTCCTCCCTCCGCCCTTTGCCATGACATCACGGAAGCTGTAGTAAAACCTCCAGCATCAGATGGGCAGGGCTTGAGGTCCCCCACTTACTACACGCTAACTGAATGGGCATATGTCTACGCACACACACCCTCTCTGACTTTCTCCTCCCTCTCTCTCTCCCACTCCCTCACACTGCCTCTCTCTCTCTCTCTCTCTGTCAAACACATACATCTTTTGAACCAATAAAACTGACAACTTCAAACTAGAAACTAGATTTTCGCAGCGTCTCTATATGCAGCGCTCTCTCCAAACACTTCTAACATCATGAACAGTCCGAACGTATTCAGTGAGGAAGCATCTCCGCACCTCTGGGCGCCACCGGCCGCAGTCAGCACAACATTACACACAACAATGTGCTCGTGTTTTAAACACTTTACTCGCCCACAAGTTTTTCATCTTCCACTAACAAAATACGGAGGTTAAAGCCACTGTAATCCTTCACCCCCACACACCCTGGGAAGTGGTACCGTCCAATAATTCATTCAGGGGACATCTTTTTTTTTCTAGAACTGGAAATTGATGTAGTAGTCGTATGCAGAGTTGGTATATGCGCCGTGCACTGACAGCATCTGATAATTCCTCCATATGGAAAAAAGGGGTTTTAACGACATATAGGCAGCGAAGCAAGTCTCCAAGGGAGCTTTACTGGAAATTATTTATGCTCTGGGGAGGTGAGGGGATGGAAGTGCGATATCAATCTGAATTATCAGTGAAAAATAATGTGCTACAGGGAAATTGTTCTGAAAAAAACCATCAGGTCGAAATGAGGTTTGTTTTGACGCCTGCAGGAGTTTTTAAGAAGAGTGATCACTGTCAGTCACAGATTTGGAGATAGTTTTTTAGGCTTATTGGAAGAATAATGCAAACTGTCAGCGCAGCTCCAAACAACAAACAGCTAGTCTTAATAGTGCAACTTGGAGTCACTCCCAAACGTTGCTCACACCGTGGTTTTGCTTTGCTGTTTTGAAACCATTAGTGGAAATGACAACCATTCATTACAAGCCATTTGAGAATAGTCTCCACAAATGCCATCCTTTATCTGCTGTCTCCACGCCGCGTACGCAGGGAATATTCAAAAAGCCCAACCTTCAGCTTTCAGAAATTCTATTAAATTCTTATCTCTTTGCAGCAGGCTCTTTTTGTGCAATCCCATTGTTATGCATTGGAGCTGAAATCAATCACCGGCCGTGCACGCCGCATCAGTATGATTTCAGACTGTGGATGCGCAGAGAGAGGATTCACACAACAACAGCATCGACAGTCGAATAAACAAAAGAGAGAAAATATGAAAATCCCGGGCTCCGCTCCAGCAGAGGGGACCATGTGCAGAGTTGGGCCTACGGGTCAGGTATGTGAGCGGAGAGGCCCGGGCCGGTGCGCCGAGGCCCGAGGAAAACACGTCTGAAGATTCTGGACCAGATGAGAAGTAATTGTTTGAACACAAAAACCTTATATGCACTAATACTGTCATGACTTTTCGTGCGGTGAGATTTCAGGACTAAGGACAGCTCTGAAGTGCTGAGCGTGTGTGTGTGTGTGTGTGTGTGTGTGTGTGTGTGTGTGTTCAGGACTAAGGACAGCTCCAGTCCGCTGAGGCGCTCGGCCTCTACAATACCTTACATGAGCGTATTGTTGAGGTAACAAAGGCTTTTGTTTGCACGCTGTTCTGACTCAATATCTTCCTCATAACGTCTAGCTGCAGACTAACCTTACTGGCATTAAACAAAACAAATTTATTTTGTGTTTTTTTTTATGTTCACTACTCATTTAAATACTCTATTACTTAATTTAAGTTGTCTAACTTTTTACATTTTATTTTAAGGAGTAATACTAAAAGTAAAGTTACTGTCGGTAACGTAAGCTCAGATAGTTTTTGTTACTAAATTTAACTTTTAACAATTCACTTTAATATCCCTGAATTATCACATTTAAACAAAAAACTTTTAGGTTTAGCTATCTGACTATTTTATTGCTTCAAGTCGTTTCACCTTTTTTAACTTGTATTTATACTGAAAACTTGAAGCAGTAGTTAAACAACAGCTGGTAAACAAGGGAAAAATCTTTTCCTCTGCAGTTACGGAGTTTTTCCTGTGTGGCATCTGACTCAAACCAATTTAACTCAAATTACATTATCTCTGCTCACTTGAACCATTTTACAAATTTAAAAACTTAAGTAAGTGAGTCCTGCTGTAACTTAACACAATTATCACGAACCAAACTAAACTAGTTCAAATCTGACTCAAAAATCCACGAGACTACTAAAGTTTAGTAAAAGTTGGAACACGTTTGGTATCAAACCAAAAAAACCCTAAAACGAATCCAAAAGCTACGCAACTGTTGACAGAAGTGTGAAAAAAACTTTAAAAAACTGAAAAAACCCTGAGAAGTCACCGATTAACTAAGTTATATTAAATGATTCAAAATTATCTTAACAATTTAAATTTCTACATTTTATTTTGAAAGATTGCCTCAATCTCAGTCACGACACTACAAAAGGACGGGGAAACTTTCCCCTCTGTTGTTGGAAGGTCTGTGTGCAGATGCAGATGGCAGAGGCCTGCAGCACTTTAATGGTCTTGTCACTCCAGACTGAAGCAGTTGTATGGTGGCTATATTGTGCGGGCAGGGCCGCGCGGGCAGCCAGTATAAATATTACATGGGGCAGCAGCTGACTGAACGCTTAGGTTGGGACCGGGGGAGGCCCCTATAGTCCCTCGACAGATGGAACAAGCCGACAGACTAACACAACAAAAAAGTTTTTAATAAGCCCGCAGCTTGGCATTGTCCCCACGGTACCGGGGCCACACGGTCCCCTAGGGGACCAACTGTCCTTTGTCTGGCCAGTTTTTACCAGGGGCCCGAAGTTTAGTTGCAGTTATGGGCTGGGGAGGAGTTCACAAGTTTATTTAGCAAAGCTTGTGTCTCATGATTTTCAGCCTGCAGCTTGTAGTTGGAGTCCAGCGCACAGAAGTGTTTAAAGTTACAGCTGGTGTGATCAGACTGAACTCTAAGCCTTCTAATCCTCCGCAGAGATGCGACAATGTCTGTAAAAATCTGCTTTCTTTCTCAATATAAACGGAGCTGCCCGCTTGTATGACCCGCGTGTTTAAAAGTAGTGCTCTCTAATTTGTATCTACAGCCCATGTAACGAAGTTACCGTGCGGACACACAGGCTGGTGCGCCGGTCCGCTCCTCACCGCGCTGCCGCTGCCGGCCAAACACAGACGCACATGCCGAAACAGAAAGTTCGTTTTTTTTTAAGTTGTTGTTGTAAAGGCAAAAAGTTAGTGATACCAACCTAGAAAAGTGCGACACAGCTTCATGTCTGCGGTCCTGTCCTCCTCTCTGTCTCTCTTCAGTCCCACAGCGACCGCCAAGTGCTGCTGGCAAGTTTACTTCTGCCGAACAAAGTTGCTCAAACTTTACATCAACTTCCCCGGCCGGGTGAAGGGCGGGATAAGCAGCTGAATGGCAGTCCTAATGAGCCAATCGGAGAGAGTTCTGTCCTCCTGCTGCCGGGAGCTGGACCCAATCCCAGTCTCCCAGGCTCAGCTTTCAACAACAATAGCGTGAACAGCAACAAAGAGCATCTGCTGCGCCCGGCAACTTCTCACACTAAGCTCCCCCAGCCATCTGACTGAAACTCCACCAACACCATCAGCCCATACAACTATTTCATTTGTGCACTATTTTCAGATCTCAACGAATTTTCTCAAACATGATCATGTTTGACCAGAGCAAAGCCCAAAAGGGCCATAGCCAGAGCAGGATTGTACCACAATACACACACAATGGAGCCATAAAAACGACAGTGTACCCACAGCTGTCACACAAGACGCTGTAATGACGTTGAAAGAAGCAGCACTTTAAGTCATTAGTTTTTTTG
>JAUZTA010000002.1:939176-949862 GCA_034780835.1 Ctenochaetus striatus
TTATCCTAATTTACACAACAACGAGTTTTCCGATCTGTGTTTATGTGAACATTTTCTCACAGGACTGTGACACACTGCAGGTTTCAAGCATCCTCCTCCATCACATGTGACCAAAGACAGGCCTACCAGATGTACAGCTCATTTAGGTAAGTTAGAGGAACATTTTCACTCCAACTCCAGGCCTATTCACAGTGTCTGTGTCTGGGACAGACAGACAGTTCCTCCCTCCCAGCAGCAGATGGTCTGCCAGATAATGAGCTCTCCCATTGCTTGCTCCCATTACCCCCATCCCCATCTCTTTAAGATGTAATGGGGGGAAATGCAACCTCAACACATTCTACTGCTTTTCTTCCTCATTTCATTTTTATTTAATGCACATTTTCTATCATCTGTTTGAAAGAGTCACATACAAATAACTGCCCCTCGCCAGAAAGGTAAGTTTGTAAATGCATGGTATTAAACTAAAATCAACTCCAATCAACCCCCCCCCCCCGACCATTTACTATTTGTAATGCAAGTCAGAAACTTATTTATTGCATGTTCTTTGAATGAGCTCAATAAAAATACTTTGAACCAAACTAAACTCATCCTTATTTTAAAACTAACTACTCCTCGCCATGAGTTTGGAAAAAATGTGTGCTACCAAACAAATAACAGTTTCTTTTATTCCTGTTTATGCTATAAGACTGAATTTTACTACTAAACTAAACCAAAGTTACCCCAGACAACTGACTGACTGAAAATCAGCCTAAGCTGTTTCTACTTTTTTAACTCAACCTAAAGTAACTTAACTTGGCCTCAACCTGAATCAGAAGTGAAAGTAACAGTAGTGCGACATCCATCGGTTATTGTTTTCTCCTTTGTTCTTCTGCTATGAGGTTGAATAGTAGGCTAACTGGGTACTCCTAAACTAGTGTGAACTAAAAAGAAAAGAAGCTAGACTGCATGGATCCAGATAAAAATCTGATTTCACAGCTATTATAAGCCAAATAAAATCAAATAAAAGATTACTTTTTGCTGTAAAATGAGCCAAAAATTAAGCTAAATGCAACTCATCAAAACTAACTTTGCTAAAGAGTTCTGTCCTCCTGCTGCCGGGAGCTGGACCCAACTAAATTTTTTCTCAGTTAAAGAAAAAAAGGAGCAAAATTGAGCCAAATAAAGTCAAATAAAAATACTTCTATGTACCAAAACTCTCACCATTCAACTCCTTAAAACTAAACAGAACAAAACTTGATTAAATTCAGCTTACACCAAATTGTAACTTTTTTTTCACTGGATGAAATAAATGGAAATTGACAAATCAAATTTCAGTTAAAACACTTATTTAAGCTGGAAATAGTAAAACTAGTAAATCTTTCTTCCTCTTAACACATCAACAGAACACATCCTTGAATTTTTTTTAAAAGGTCCAGTGGCTGAATAATCGCAAGCTAATGAACTAGATGAATCTCAATAAAATTAAATAACCTGAAGTAAACAAAGTAAAATGAATTTAGCCACATTATAAAAATTTTTTTTTTCTGAACTAAAGCAAAAAAAAAAGGTGTTATTAAATTTAACTACCCTAACCAGCTGACTCACTGTTTAATGCTTCTAACTCAACCAAGCAGAGTAAAGTCACTGTTGATTAAAAGGGTTTTTGTGTGTGTGGACACAGACAGGGTTTGTGTGAGGGAGGGCTGCTGGATCTTTACTAACACTACAGCAAGTTTTTTTATCTCAGGATGGCAGACAGACTCTCACCCCTCCCGAGCACACTGCTCTCATTAGCCTATTAACTTCACTATTCACCCCGACCCCCGTTCTACTACCCAGATAGGACCAAACACTCACACACATGCACATTCATACTCACGCACATGCATGCGCACGCACATATGCATTACACGTTCGGGCATATGCAAGTACACAGAAATTAAGGCAAACACACAACTCCCCTCCCCCCTTTTCCTCTTATTCTCTGCTCTGCATAACAAGCAGCTGAACTCTGACATAGCCTCCAGCTGTCCAGGAGACATGGGTGACAATAAAGTTTAGACAAGTACACACACGCACACAGACACACACACATATACAAACACTGAGAGAAGGGAAAAGGACCTTGTTGAGAAAATGACCTGCGTGAGCTAATTAATGGAAATTTCACTGTCTTCTTCATCATTATTCAAAAGTCCTCTTAAATGTTCACTCCTACCCTTTATTATCATCATTAAGCATCTTGAATAGAACAACTTTAGTCTGAACTGAGTGGTGACAAAAAGGTCACCACTCAGTTCAGACTAAAGTTGCTCCATTCTGCAAGACGAAGGGTTTTCCCCTAAATAAATGTACTGATTTGTGTTTGAAGTAAAACTTGTGTATAATTTCAGGAGACACATTTCACACACATTTCATCTGAGACAAGCATGAGACATGACATACAGGCAGCGAAGACATGAAGAAGAGGCAGGAACTCAACAACTCAGCCTGGTATTGGACACAAAGTCAGTTACACACTCACGCATCCTGGACTCATGCACAGATGGACATTTGACATCAGTGTCCCACTCCTGGTCTCATGATAACAATCAGGGTTCATAACACGATGGCTTTATTGCCCCCCCATCACCCTCTCTCTCTCACTTTCAACCCCCCAACCTCACTCTCTCTTTCTCTCTAACATCCATACAGCATGATCATGTCCATATCTGTCAGCTCTGGTTAGACACAGCTAAGCACTTCACCCACAAGTATACTGGGGGGGGATTGTTTCTGTAGTTTATTTAAACATAGACAAAACAGCCTGTTTATGAAAGGAAGAGTAACATGTTTCCCAGTTTTTCTTAAAAAACAGCTTGCTGATATAAAGGCAACGTGGCTTAAAATAAGGTAATGTCTTCACGTCTTTTATTCTGTTTGGCTTTTTTGTGGAGAATTTTTTGATGATTTTTTTTCTGAAATTATCACTTATTAAAATAAGTGATGGTCATTTTTTTGTCAAATGATCAATGAATTGACTAATTGTTTCTGCTGTGTATTTAGTATAAAAAATGTCCTGTGAGTTTTCCCAGAAAGTGTTTCTTATCATTTTCCTGGCTGCGCTGCAGTGCTGCATCAGGCAGGAATCTCATTATGGTTCAGTATAAACAGGAGAAGGATGAGAGCCAGGAGAGGACTACCATTTTAAGACAGACTTGGAAAATTGTGAATATACCCTTAAGGGTAATCAACTTTGGTGCTGTATATGAAATGTACTGTTTTTCTTTAGCATGATAAGTACACAAACAGCCTCTGGCTCCTCATTACTCACTTATTATACTTCTCTTCCTGTCTCTTTTGTGAGAGTTATGAATTTCTAACATGCATGCACACACACACTCAAAGTGAAAGGAAAAGGCCTAGACACAGACAAAGTTTGGTCTGGATGCCACTTTGGATGAGCATCATCTCCAGACCACCCCGCCCTCCTCTGCCTACCCAACCCCATCCACAGCTTGGGCCTCCTCATGGGGTTGGGGGCGGGGGGCAGTGGGCCTGACACGTGGAATGGGGTCAGCTCTGCCAAAAGGCATCACATCGCTCCACTCCTCTGTGTCGTCTGCTCCTCTGTCTGTCCACTGTACCTCTCTGTCACTGTGCCTGTCAGTCAGACTGATCTGGACTCCAGCTCCTTCCTTTCCTTCTCCAACTTATCGGCAAGCGTGAATCTCTTACTGTGCGCAGCAACGCCTCGAGCCGCGCAGCATCTGAGGGAATTGTAAATAAGCCCTCCATCACACCCCTCCTTTTCTGCCCTGTAGTCCAGACTAGCATCATCATGCTCACACACTCCACCCGCGTCCCACACTCTGTCCCCCTGCTGAGGTCGGCTGCCTGACCCCCTGTCACTTCCAAAAGTCACTGAGTCAAATTCTTTGAGGCTTTCCGTCTGCCGATTTCTTCACTCCCCTTCTTTATTCTGAGTCTCTGTACCTTCTCTCCACACTTGACCCTCCCATCCTCTCATCTTCTCTCTCTTCATGCGGGCAACTATTCCCATCTCCTCTTCCCTTTTTTTTTAAACTCCACAGTTTTATCTTTTCCCATCTTTTAGCCCACTCTTTTTTTCTCTGTGGTGCTCCCCCCCCTCGCTCCCTCATGCGCTCACCCAACAGCAGCAGGCTGGGCAAATATGCACCCTGAGCAGCGGTAAATACAGGCAGCACTTCACATACAAGGCCTGATTACAATGACAAAGGCTGCCACACTTTAGGGAGGAGCTTGGAGCAATTTGGAGGCTGCGGGGGCCATTGAGCGAGTGGCATACTTAATGGGCTTTGTGTGCCAGAAGAAAAGGTTCTGAGCTTCTGGGCCCAGCTGTCACTATGGAAAATATCAGACTGACACAGCACCCGACGCTCTTTGGCTTGCTCTCTTTTCTTCTCTCACCCCCCCGCCCATCTTTCCCTCCCCCTTCTCTCTTCTCCTCTCTCTCCACTCTTTTTTCTCTAGTTAGCGAGCACAAAAAAGTGAAAGCTGTTGGAAAGAAAGAAAAAAAAAAACTAAATGAGAACTCCCTCTCTTGATCTCTCACATACACAAGGAGAAAAAGTAAGCATGCAGCCATGGTCGCACACATACACACACACACACACACAACACACTCACAAATATAATGCACAGTAGGCTGACTCTGCAGCAATTATTCAAACCCTAAACCCAGAGGGATAAATGACATTATTACATTTCACTACTTAATTACGTGTGTGGATAGTTACTAAGCGTTAGCCGTCATGCATGCATAATGCAGTAAAATATAGTCACTTCGCTTCATAAAGCACCCTTTCATTACCAAATGTATGGCAGAGGAAAAACAAATTAACACATGTAGCCTACTCCTTGGAGTAGAAAGAGCATATGCATAAAGTAAGTGAGAAAAACAAATAGAAGGAATACACTTCAAGTTCAAATGAACGCTTGTTCGGCCTCACACAGCAAAAATAACTACAACTTTCAGTGGATTTACAGCATCACCAAACGGCAGTTTATTTTCTGGAGATGATTTTTCTTCCAGTGATAATGGGCTTGGCTCAAAAACAAAGACTGAGAGATCCTCTGAAGCAGCTCTTTGGTTACGCTTTCTGAATCCTTGTACGCAAAGAAGCGCTCACACTTCAGATCCAACTGTATTACACCAGCTCTGTGACTTATGGCACTGTAACACCAAGCATAATACACACACCCACGCACATTCACAGCGAGCTTGTGCACAGGCAAGCGCGCACTGGAGGCGAACAGGCACAAACACATACGCTCCGTCGCACAGCGCTGCATTATTGAAACACAGCACAAAGCCAGAGTTGGATGTTGTTTCACCTAATCTCTTTGATACCACTGTGGTGCTGCTAAGCTCCAGAAAATCAGCTTAGCAGATGTCCTAAAGTGTAGGTGGCTTGTTTCATGAGGCAAGAGAAGAAAACGCTACAAGGAGAAGAAGAAGAAGTGAAAGAGGGAGGGTGGGGGCAGGGCCACAGATTTGGAACAGGGCCCTGACGAGTTCAACTCAATCCCCTTTTTCCTCGTGTCTGCCAGGCACAGTTGTTCCAGCAAACTAGAGGGAGTCTTTTTTTCCTCCATTCATCCATCACTCCATCCTGTCTTCCTCCCCCGACCTCTTACTTTTCATAGTGCTCATGTTGTTGTGTTTGTGTGTGCATATGTGTGTACGTGTGTGTGTGTGTGTGTGTGTGTGTGTGTATTTTTCCAGGCCAAAGACGTTGTTGTACTTGTGTTAATGATGGTGATAATGATTGTAATGCACATCCTGCTTTGCCTTCAAGCCCTAACCTGTGCTCAGATGTCAGCTGATTAAGTCACAGTCTATACACACTCGCTTTCTCTCTCTCTCACACACATACACACACACACATACACACACAAGCATGTTGCATGCATTATCAGCACAACTGAGACATCTGTATGCAAATGTCATTATGTTGGTGGGGAGGAGGCTCGGAGTGGGCCGGGTGTGAGTGATGTTATGATAGTGAAGGAGGGACTGAAGAAGGTCAGCCTCTAAAGGAGTGTGTGTGTCAAGAGCTGGTGCATATGTATGTATGGTATCCATAGTAACCAACTAATCCAACTCAAGATGGCTCACTGACACTGTCATCTTTTATCCTTTTCAGCAGCCTCATGTGTGCACTTGTTTTATTCGCTCATCTCTCAACAATTAAAATCCAGTGAAACACACACATGACCATGTTTTAGACAAAGTAATAAAAGATCAGATCCTTCATTGAGATACTTGAGTTACATGGTGAGATAAAAATGTTAATAATCTCAGGTGCTGCACAGCACTCTGCATCCATTGCCTCTCAAGTATCTGAAAAATGTAGTTCACCCTCCTCGAGTGTATGACTGCATGTGTGTGTGTCTCCTCAGTTTGTTCTAAATGTGGTATGCAGCAATTCACTAGAAAAAAAACATCTACTGCTAATGGCAGTGCGTCGTATGTCCATGGTGGCGGTAGGGAAGCAAAGAGGCAAGAAGGCAAGATGGAATGAAACATGACAGACAGAGGAAAAAAGGACAAATGCTCAGAAGCTCTAATAACTCTACAGACATATGAAGATAAAAAACATTATAGTATGTTCATTTTCAGTGTGTACATATACCTTAGCCAAAGTAAAACATGGAATTATTGCTTTGTATTATTGTTGTGAAAATGACAAATTCATAAGTCACTCTTTCTATACCAATTTATTTATACTCTTTATGAAAAACTGAGATACAAAATATAAATATATTTTTTTGTAAAATCTAAATTTTCCACAGCTTTTTATTATTTATTTTAAATGAGTGTATATTTGCAGTAAACCAAAACTGGTCTCAAATCAACCATACGGATTGGAACAAAAAGCTGCTCACTAAACTATGGCTCAACATTTCCCATTAAACTGAGAGAAGCTGATTACTGATTAGAGTTTGAAGACTTGCCATGGAACATGTAAGGCAGAATTAAGCCAACGGGAACTTCACATGCAACAGTTTTTCAGCCTCACATCTTGGATTTAGAAACTAGCTGCAAAGCAGTAACTGGAAAATGCAGATGCAGGTGCAGCTTCTGTGAAGTGACAGTCAACTTGTGTGCACAATGAAAGGAAAAACAGCTTTAAAAAATCCAGGTGAGCTCAATTTTTTTGACCGTTTAAGAAAAAACATATGCTAGAGAAACTGTAAAGCCCCTTGATGCAAATTATGAGTTGTGATATATGGCTGTATAAAAAAAAAATCAAATCCAGTTTCTAATTAAAGTAACTCTAAGGTCCTAATAAGGGAGTTAAATAATATACTAAGCACCAGATTAATGAAGACTGTAAAGGTATTTGACTTTTTTAAGACTGCGATTCAATCAGATTCAGTTGACAATCCTAAAGCTAAAACTGGAAGTGAGGATTTTTCCATTCTCTATTAATCTGCAGATTATTTTCTTAGTTAATTAGTTTTTAGTTTTGTTTATAAAACATCATAAAATAGATGCCCATAATGATTTCCCAGCGCCTAAGACTTATAATCAAACCACTTGTTTTTCTTTTCCGACCAACAGTCTGAACGCCAATATTATTCAGTTTACTGTCATGTTTGACAAAAAAGCAGCAGATTTTCACAATTAAGAAACTGGAAACAGAGAATTACTGCTTGACAAAAGTGAAAAAAATGAAATAATTGATATCAATCAACTACTAATAAATCAAGTAATTATCTCAGTTCTACCAACAACTGTAAAGAATCACAGATTCCTCCTCAGCTTTCCTACTATCAACCCCCGCTTACAGTTTTAACCGCTTTACAAGAGGCAACAGTGCTGTGAGCAATTCACACCAGTTCACTTATAGCTAAACTTTATAACTCCCAGCATATAATTTAGATCAAAAACAGTGACATAAGCTATTTCTGTAGTAATGTAGCTATAGTGTCCTGCATGACACTATAGCTACATAGCGTCATGCAGGTACAGCCATATTACTTTAGCTACAGTAATATGACGTAGAGCTATAGTAATACAGCTATAGTAATATGGCTTCTCAAGTCCCTTTTGCCTTTTGGCTTTAATAAGCTGATTTATTTGTCTGCATTGTGCAAAGAGAAGGTGGGGGCAGGGCCAGAGACTCATTAAGACTGAAATCAGATATATCACTGGTCTCTGACAGAGGCCATGAAGAAACTGATACACCTAAAGGATAACACTGTTTTCACCTGACTCTGTGTGGACTGTTAACATGAACTTGTCATTGCAGCTCTACATCAGAGTCAAAGTGAACAAGAAACACAAGAAGAATGCAACTTCCAATCGACTCCAACATAAACTTTCTTAACAAGTTATTTGAAGTCTGATCATAATCACTGCGCTTGTCTAAGCGTCTTTTGTTTTTGTTTTGTTTCCCACAAGCCACTGAGCCATATTCATGTATCTTTCTGCTCTTCTCTCTCCTTTTTTCTCTCACCCCTCTTTCTCTCCCTAGTTTCCTCTGTTTTCACTCAGGTTTGGTCGTCCCAGGACCCCTCTCTCCTGGCTGTGGGGGCTTCATCTAGATGTTTGGATCTGGATCATCATCCCTCAGGGGACTCAGCCTCTTCTTTTCCTTCCCTCTCTCCCTTGTTTGCATGTTCTCTCTGTGTTTATCTAGTGATCTGATCAGAGCCCTGGAATTTAATAAGGTGGTGGATTGTTTTATGCAAATACTGTTGAGAAAAAAAAAGTCTTTTTTAAGATGACACAAAGCTCACACTGTTATTGTTTACGGCTGTTTAATGAAAAGTGCAAATGTTTGTCAGGCCCTATGATCAATGCTTTGCTGATCAGTTGGATGTGTTTCAGGCTGTGACTTGGTGACAGCTGATAGAGGTGTAGACTGATGACTTTAGATGGAAAAGTAATTACATTGTTACACTCGTAATATTTCAAAGAAAACAAATCACAGACAGGTGTGCAGTCTCTTTCCATGATCCCCTGCAGCAGATAAATAATACTTATTAAATCCTGTATTGACATAATGTCTTTGTGAGGTTTCACCATGTGCATCAATATTAGACATTTTAGCATAAAACATTTGGCTGCATATCTCATGCTTAGTATATGTAGTTGGCAAACAGCAACACTTTTACAACACTTCTTTACAAAGATCTAGAAAAGGGGAGCTATTGTGCTCTTAACTTGTGCAGCATGCAGACAGCAGGTTTTTAACACAGGCTAATGTGACTCAAAGGTTCCCTGCGAGGTTTTCTTGCAAACATACGAAAGTCAAGTTGACAGAAAGTGTTACATATAAAAAGTCCTTGTGCTCTAAAAGGTGGTGAATCTTTTTTTCCATATAAGACATCTGCAAAGCTAATTTTTAACAAATATTTTAATTCAGCATTCTTTAAACCTGGTCTGCAGTCTTTTTCTTCCTGCCTGTCTTTGCTGGCACACCGGTGTGTTTCTTGGCGTATCACCGCCACCTGTTCATCAGTGAAATCATGTCTAACAGCTGACAGGAATCTGAAATCCTACCAATGGTCTTGTGTCTTTGTCATTATATGTGTGCACGAGAGAAACAAAACCAGGGTCCACTTGTATAAATTGTTCCATAGCGCCACTAAAGGTGAAAAATACCCAGAAATCATTTCATGCCTGGTAACTTGTATGAAGGGTGGCTTCTGTGCACACAAGCCATGTTGCCTGTTGAGAATCTGAAGGTCATTTTTTACTTCCTGCATGAGCTAGCCTTTTGTGGTCTGGGTCTTTGTTGGTGCCACTCATAGCTGGCATATCTGTCTGCATTTCCATGTGTCCTGCTAGCTGCTTAGAGTCAACAGATGCCCTCGGACAATGAAGGGCATCAAGCGAAGTAGGCTTGAAGAATGATCGCTATAAATGCCCCTCCAGAAAGTGACTTTACTCAATTCAAAAAGTTTCTGTATTTCTAAATTTCTAAATCAAATCCTTCATTAAGATACTTGAGTTGCTATACAATAAGCTATAAGCCATCATGACATTCTGGCAATGGATGTTGTGTTCCTGCTTGCACACTGAATTTTTAACAGGAAACTTGTCTAATCAAACAGAGCTTAGTAGTGTGAACTTCGCCCACTCAGTGTGCTGTTAAAGAAGGTTCATTTTTTGAAGATGGTGCTCGTTTCTCTCTCTCTG
Source organism: Ctenochaetus striatus (assembly GCA_034780835.1). Lineage (NCBI taxonomy): Eukaryota > Metazoa > Chordata > Actinopteri > Acanthuriformes > Acanthuridae > Ctenochaetus > Ctenochaetus striatus. The sequence continues at coordinate 949,333 of JAUZTA010000002.1, forward strand.
TTCAGCTGCGGGAGGCTTTTAGAAATCAACTGAATCTTTACTGTCTTCTGTCACAAAAGAACTGGGGATAAAAGTTTTAAGGAGGACACAGTGATGTGTAGTTTTGGATTTAAGTGCCTGTGAAATGACAAGTGCAGACTCCTAAAAAAAAAAAGAGATTTGGGAAACATCAGTTTGGAAGAGATAAAAGACAAAAATCAGGATTCTTCTGTGCCTTCCTGTAAACACACACACACACATACGCATACACACACGCGCACACACACGCACGCACACGCACGCACTCACACACACACCTCACACACTGACTCTCTCTTTGTCAGACTGATGGGTAATTGAAGCACTCACAACACAGATCTGAACACAGTGGCACACTGTGCCCTGGGTCTGGCTGGCTGCCCTGCCCCTCTGGCAGCATGCTGAGACACGCACACACACACGCACACACACACGCACACACACACACACACACACACACACACACACACATACTGGTTTTGGTGGACTAGAAGGACAATTTTTTCAAACAA
>JAUZTA010000002.1:1018407-1033272 GCA_034780835.1 Ctenochaetus striatus
TGGGTTTCACATGCTAACCTATGCAATGTATTAATTGGTGAAATGCAACACCTGCTCTGTTTTTAACCTCTGCCCTCCAAAATACTGTCAGTCTCTGGGAGTAAACTTCTTTTGCTCTTCAGGGCCTTCTCATGCTTCTGCAGAACCTTCCTACAATCCACTGGGGTAATGAGGAGGTGGGTCTCCTCCTGGCTGAAGCCTACAGACTGAAGTACATGTTTGCAGACGCACCCAGCCACTACAAGAGATAGGCCTGAGGCTGCCTGTATCACAGCAAACACAGAACCTTAAGTAGACTGTGAGTGGAAGTGCACACATCAGCTGAAGTAACCCTGCTGGAGACGTATTCACATGCAGCTTCAGGACACCTGCAGGATGTTATCTCAGTGCCACTAAAACTTATCCTGTGAAAATCAAGTCCAGTGAATGTCACTTTGGATTTGGGTTTTTGATGCACCCAAAGAGCTCAGTGAATACGAGACTAATTGCAGTCAGTGCACCGCCCTGTATCAAAAGACTGTTACAGTATAAAGACATAACTATGCCATCTCGGTTTAATTGTATTGTTTGCTCATGCAACATTGATTGTCTCTCAAATGAAATGTACATGTAGAACATTTCTGTAATTTAAAGGGATGATGAAGGTTAGTGAGATCATCCTTTGGTGAAAGATGGTATCAGCAGGTTTTATTTGTTTGTTTTTTCAGATTATTTTTTGTTTGTTTTCTTTTGTTGTTTTTTTTATACAAAGGGAGACTTTTAGGCAACTAGAACCTAGTCTGACACTGTCAAGCTGTGATAATGAAGATTTTGTCTTAGGGTTACCAAATCTGCACTGTACAATCAAATTATGGAATTCCTTGGTTTGGACTTGAATCAGTCATTTAAACTGGCAGCAACATTTTGGTTTGCATTTAGGTATTATACCTTAAGTAGCAAGTAGAGGATACTTCAGGTTGTGTTTGGGATCAGAAGTGATGAAACTGATTTGGTATCAGTTTGCCTTACTGTTCATTTTAAATCTGCTGATCAAGAGAATTTTTTAAGTGGCTCTGACACTTCTCTGTAAAGCTCAAATATATCAACAGAGGCAAAAATCCTAAGTTTGCTGCCTATAAATAGACCAGTAGAAAAAAAAGGAGACCCTCTGTTTAATGTAGCTTTAGAGTTCCCTGATTATATGTCAGCTGAAATTGGTAATTCCCTTCTGCTGACTGAGATTAACTTTTTTTAGACATAAGACACTTAGTTGTAGTCAGAGCTGTGGTGCATAATATCACTCAACAAAAAGAGATCAGTCACATGTGGTCTGTTTTGGCCTGAGTGTTGATTTGACCAAACTAATGTCTTTATGTGTAACTATAAGAGAAGTAGTCTTATAAATTTTCTTATGAAAGTCTTTAAAGTATCTAATGAGATACCTGTGGCCACTGTAAAATAATTAGAAATGATAAAAACAAGGGTTTTCTTCATTTGAGAGTAATTTGTATATTTGGGTTGGAGATATCTTTAAGCTGGAGGAAATGCCTCTGTCATAGCTCGTTGGTACTGAGGAACATGCAATCCCATCATCCTACTTGAGACAGTCCTGTGGACACAGTGCAGCTCACAAAATATGACAATGCCTTTGTTATGAGCATTTGTATTGTTCTCCCGTCTTTTTAAGTATAACCTGGATTAATGCTTTGTTATCATTAATGCTTGTCTTTTATATTTGTCTAAAGTTCAGGTTATGTTTATATTGCATCTGTGACGTTTTTTCCAATCTGTAAAATAATCCAGGGAGCTATCTCTAACAGCTTTGTGTGTGCGGGTGCGTGTGTGCGTGTGTGTGAGTGTGTGGATAATTAGGGGGGTGTTAACTTCACATGTGACAATGCTGTGCATGGCTGTAACCGACTTAAAAATCAGGAGTGCAAACTACATCCTGGCTATTAACCCTGATTGTTGTTGACTGCAGTGCATTAAATGGAGAATATGTGATGACAAATCTATTGTGTATAAATTAAGAAGGTGAAATAGATTATCATTATTTTTGAAAAAAAAAATCTAAAACTGTCATACACATTTATGGTTCATTCATTGTCTGGTAGACCACTCATTAACCATCTGATTTTTCAAATGTTTTTGCCAGTGTTAATGGTATGCCTTTAGCCTTAAAATAGGTTTTCTTCATTCAGGAGCGCCAATTGAGTGTGTCACTACCAAAGTGGTGTTGTTCACTCCATGCTGTTTTTATCTAAGATCATGTCCTCAGATTATGATGTTCGAACTAAAGGCAAGCAAAATGAAAAGTTGTTGATCTGTTTCAAAGGTGTTCAGGCTGTTTTAACAGTAATATTCCAAAATTTTAATTGGTCAGTACAATATGTTATAGAGTGCTTCAGTAATCAGTTTTGGTTTCAGCCTAAAGTGAAGAAGACTTCAGTTTTGAGAGTACCTGCTGTATATTAACTTTGTATTTATATTAAACGATTGTTCCTCACTTGTATGTGTGCATGTTTGTGGGTGGGGGTGGGGGAAGGGGGTTATTACAGTTCCCTTGTTAAACAACTATATTCCTGCCTTAACATGTGAGGTAACTGTTTTCCTGGCCAGACAGATACAGTGTTGTTTTCCCAGAGAGCAGCAGGTGAGTGAGTGCTGCGGACGGCAGAGAGGCAGCGGTGAGCGGCCAGGTGACGTGACGGAAGTGATGAGGACGGCTCGGAGCCCAGAGGACCCTCTTTAACTCAGGTTTCACTTTTGCAGCCATGCTAGTATGGTTTGGGTTATCGAGTCAAAATATCAACGGGACACACCGTCTGAATTTAACTAGTTTGCAGTGTACCCACTCTATCGCGTTTTCCTTGTTTGTCTGAGTGCAAAAGTCGACCGCTGTGCATGGAAAATGGGCTTTTATAACATGTTTGCGCAGCTAGCAACGAGCTAGTGTTAGCAAACACGAAGCTAGCCTGTGGTCGCGCAGAAGGTTAGTATCGCTAATCTTGTTTCTGTTGTGATATTGTCAACCTCACTAAATTCATCTTTTGCTGTCCAACTACAGTTGAACATTTTTTGCGATGCAATAGAATTTAATCTTGCAACTAATTGCCGAAAACATATCAAGCTGAAAAGAAGGAACACTTCCCCTTTCCCTGTGTAAACTTGACTAGCTGTTGAATGCACTTCTGTATTAGGCAGTGGTAGCTTGGTGCCATTCAGCTTGAATATCTATTAACAGCACACTGCTGAACGTCTTTGCATTTGATTTTGTCTCTCTCATTTTGAGGGACTTCCAAAGTAATGACTCCGGCTTTTACTGTTTCCACTAAAGCAGGAACAGCTTGGTGAAAGAGGATGGATGGAGTCAGCTGGAGCACCACAAGGGCCCAGGAGTCGTTCAGCCGCACCAGGACAGCAGCAGAAACTCTGTCCAAGCTTGCCAGCTTCATTGCACGGGCAGAGACTAAACAACACACACGCAACCAGAGACGGCAACCATCCCACCTACCCACATATGTTTGTCAAGAATGTGGTGAGGGCTTCCCTTATGTGACAAATCTGTTGGACCACCAGGAACTTAAACACACGTTACCCAAGCCTCACCGGTGTCCCTCTTGTGGGCAGGAGTTCTCCCTGAGGTCATCTCTACAGCTACATAAGTGTGATCATAATTCACCCCCATGTGATCTTTGTCACGGAGAATCACGGCTTAGTTCTCCTTGTCCTGCATGTACAATTCACACCTCAGATCCTGGTAGGCCACAGGACAAATCACCTCACCTGCCTCACCTCTTGGACAGTAGCCCTTATGCATGTGCCCCGTGTGGGAGAGGCTTCAGCCAGAAGCAGGCTCTGTTGCATCATCAGCAGGCTGGTTGTAGTGAACCACCATCTCCATCAGATATTGTAGATACCAGTAGCCTTCCAGATGATTCTCCACCAGTTTCTGAGGGAGATTTGACTCGTTCTGATTCCTCAGACACTCCGAGGTCTAGCAGCAGAAATAACAATATGTGTCAGTTCTGCTCAAGGACCTTCCGCACAGAGGTTGGACTGCAACGCCATAAACAGTCCAACCATACACAGGAGCATCTGATGGTTCCACAGAGACAAAAGACCAAAGGAGAGGGTACAGAGGTAGAAGCAATGAAAGGAGGGAATGCCAAGCTAAACAAGGATCAAATCAAAAGACCACAATCTAAAAGGAAGCTTCTGAACTGTCGCTCTTGTGACATGGTCTTCAGCAGTACATCTAAGCTGTATGTGCACAGAAGAGAGAAGCACAGCAGAGAGAAAAAAAGCAGGCGAGAACCAGTCATCAGCAAGCGCAGGAGAGGAGACACATATCCATGTCAGATCTGCGGAAAAATGTTCCATCATCATTTGTCGCTTAGGGCACATTATAGAAAACACACGGCCCCGAGCTTCACCACCATCAAAAACAAAACCCAGGCTGTGGGATTTACCACCAAAGACTCCAGGTTATTGGAAAATAGACCAAATAAAGTAAAAAGTGGCCCAGCAGATAACAGGACTATGTGGGCTGGTCCAGGGAGGCCTAGGAAAGTGGCCAGATCAGAGAACAAGGTTACTGATCCAGGGAGAGGCAGAGATGTGTCTGGAATGGAGGAGGAGGAGGAGGAGGAGGAGGAGGAGGAAGAGGAGGAGGGGGAGGGGGAGGAGGAAGATGATGATGATGTTGAAAGAGAGTTCCCATGCCCATCCTGTGCAGAGGTTTTCTCTCTGCAGTCTCAACTAAGGGAACATGTGGAGCTCCACCAGTCCTCGGTAAAGAGGAGACAGTGCAGTGTGTGCACAAACAAGATGGACACCTGCAAGTGGCCAGGCTCGAAGAGACAGAGGCTGTACCACTGTGTGCCCTGCCAGCAGGGTTTCTCAGCACTGGACTCTTTCCTAGAACACTGCCAGGAGCACCTGCGAGTCAGGGTGGAGCAGGACAGCATCACAGAGGGCTACATGCATCAGGCGAGCAAAGCCTGAGAATCTGTTTGAATGTCATTAGCAACTGCCTTTTTGCCTTGAAGGATGAGAGAGATAAAATTCATGACATTTCCATCAAGTGTTTGTTGATTGACCAGTTCATTGATTGCGTGTTCAGAGCATCTTTTGTGCACCTAGGCTGTTGGTTAAATGTTATCCATGCCATCATATAAAGAGTTACAGAGAACATGTTCGAAAGTACCATACCAGGGTTTTTGCAAGATTTATTGAGCAGTAGTACTTCACTGCTGATCATTTTCTGAAAAGTTCTTTTCAGTTTTTCAAGTGTTTTCCAAATGGTTCCTTATTTCTTGTTCAATAAAGTATATGTTTGAGCTCCACCACAGTTACCATTTAGTTTGATTAAGACTATGGCAGCATGTTAATGCCTCAGAAAAATAAATTTAGTATTGTGTTCATGAGCTTGTGGGACTTTCCACTATCTCTGATTTGAGTAACAGAGCAGTATTGCATAAACAAGCTACATTGTTGTTAAATCAAACCAAGAAGCAAATGTGGGCATTGCCAAAAGGATCATGTGGGTGTTGTTTGGCAGCCAGCTTGAGGATAATTTGGGCTATCCCTCAAGCACTTGTGTGCCTAGTAATAAACACAAAATTAAGAATTTCAGCTTTATCACAACATTAAGATAAAAAGTTTGGACTAAACATGATTCTGAAGGTTATTTTCATACTTCAATGAAGTACTTAAAGCAACTTATGGAACCCTGAAAAGTTGGGAGTAAAACATGCAAAAACACCAGTATGTGTCTTTAATGGAGACATGACACGGCCCTGACGCGCCACTTTTTCATACAGATGATTTGTGTTTGGAACAATCATAATGTTAAGATGATCTTAGCAGATAAATCTAGAATGAGACTTTGCTCATCTTAGCCTTTGGTGTGTTTTTGGAGACAAAGGCATCTGCACAAATGTGAGGTTCTAGCCACAGTAATGCAAGAGATACTTTGTTAGCTAGAGTCTCTTTTTACACCAGACATCCGGAGTGTTTTTGGCTGATAAAGGTAGGCATGTCTTCTGCTATTTTTAAGTTATTTTTCTTAGAATTTCAGCAATAATTAGTCAAAGATTGACGGAAGTTTGACATGTCTCTTTCTTAAGTGTACTCTGATATGTTGGATCTTAGCATTTGCATTTTCATTGAACACTGCACAAGATGGAAATTTAGTGTGTTGATCAACACCACAGAGTCCAAAGGTATGAATAACCGTGTGAATGTTAACATTTTGATCATCTGAATGTGCTTTTTCATGGTTCCAACATGCAATAGTTGTTACCATAATCTGTAGAACAAACTTTTTTCACCAGTAGTTATACCCAATAAAATTACTTAAACGATGGCATATCTCTTTAGCCAATGTGTTCTCTGATGATAACACCCAGCTATGCAAGCAGATAGATTGACAGCAGTCTCCCTTCAGTATGTCTGTGATGCTTGACAAGCACGCTTTGAAAAAAGAACTGTGATCAACTTAAGTTTTTTTGTTTGTTTTTCTAAAGGAATTTTAGCTACTGTTATAATGGAGAAAATTATTTAATAGATTTTTTAAGCTTCCACTTTTGAGGTCTTTTGTAAATTAGCTAATGGTTCTTGAACGATAAAAAAATTAAAACTCAGTTCTCATGAGATGTTTCGTTTGTTTTCTTTTTTTTAACAATCTTTTGAAAACAGTCTACTCTGGCTTCTGGTGGGATAAAGTACATAACATCATTAATATTAACATTAATAACATAATTGCATCCTCTGCAAATTATAACATCTGCAAGGTTTTCTACATGGTTTATATGTCTGCTCGCTGTATTTAAAAGCATGTTAACAAGTCAGCATACCATGTCCCAGATATGTGCAACAGAATGACTGCAGCAATAGTAGAACTTTGCTAACAATATCAGAAATTGAATGCACAGCTATTTCTCTCAGTAAATCTGGAGAGCTTTTCTTTCCAAAAAATGTGCTATTCTCTATCGTAAAATATAAAAAGCATTGATTGTAAACCCTGATTAGCAAAAGTGTTTTCTCATCAACAACAAAGTGTCAAACCAACTTCTTTTTTCCTTACTGGTTCCTTTTTTTGTACCGAACATTACCTGTCCGCCTGTGACTCCTCCTGGCCTCATGGCGGCAGCATGCACACAAAAAACAGTCTCTCATGGCGGAAGTTCGCTGGTTAACGTCCAGTACGTCGACGCACGTTTTCCTTCCGCGGTTTTGTGAAACGAGCATCATTCGAGCAGGGTTCTTCGGTATTTAGAAAGTAAAGACAAAATGAGCAAAGCACACCCACCCGAGCTGAAAAAGTAAGTCGCGGATCTCCTTAAATAGCTATTTGATGTGTTATGTGAACACGCTTTGTATTGTAAATGATTGATGTAGCACACGCACAGCACCATTGCTACATTGTTTGCTGGAAAGAAGCTAACAGTAGCTAGCCTGAATTTCTGTGCTATCTAAGGTCTGTAAGGATTTGTGACGTAAGCTGATGTTGTTTTTTATTTCACCAGGTTCATGGACAAGAAGCTTTCCTGTGAGTATAGCTAAAATCTGATGTACAAGCCCATTCAGCAGGCTTTTCAAAGCGCACATAAACCCATCCTTACTTGTGTTGGTGATTTCTGTGTTGTTTGTTATCTGGGAACCCTAGGTTCGCCTCGTTTTGTTCTTCTGTCGAAATGGCTGTGATACTACATTGAAGGTTTTGACATTAGTTATTTTAGCACCGATTACAGAGCAAATCCTTCTTTGAACTTTCATGGCTGTTAAAATGTGACGACATATTTATAGTCCGGGTTAATCCATTTTGTCCCACTGTAATTGAAGGTCAGTTTATAAAGTCATGTCTTTTTCAGTGTAGAAGTCTCAGGTCTGGTAGTCTGGATTCCAGGTTTGCCCTCAGCTTTGGCAGGTTTATCTTCTGTTATAGATCAGCTTAAACTACGCATCAGTCATCTAAATACATCACTTAGTACTAATTTGCCCCCTATGGAGACATTGTACTGTAATTGGAGCTAGATGTTACATTTGTGCCTGTAAGCATAGATGACATAAATAAGTACATCTTATGCCTTCCTGGCTGGTACAAACTAAAATCACATGTGAAACAAAGCACAGGCTAGCTTAAAACATCAAAGATTAGGTGCAAATTTAAATAATTGTGTGTTTTGCTATCAACTACAAACCTCTGTAAAAGATTTCAGTTAATGACTCTGAAGAGATATTAAACAAATAAAGCATTAGATTTATTCAGTGTGTAGAGTGTGAAGTCACATCAAACCAGTGAGTTTAGTTGAGCCCCAAATTGGATATAACTTTCTAACTGTATGGAGGGAGAAATTTTAGTAATAAGCCAACAAAAAGTTTTCTGGTTGCCAGAAAGTTCCAGATATGCTTCCCTTGTTCAAGATTAAAATTACAGCTCTAAGTATACATTTCTATGAACACTGAAGAGGCCTAAGTGTTGAGTGTACTTGAATTTACAAGTCTAAAGGCCCAACAGGCGCCATTCACGTTTAGGTGGACTTATAAACTGAAATAGGAGCAGTAGTTAAACTTAACATTCAAGCTTCATCAGTAATTTTCTGCACATCTCTTGTCCTGTAGTGAATCTGAATGGTGGCAGACACGTGCAGGGCATCCTGCGAGGGTTTGACCCCTTCATGAACCTGGTCGTTGATGACTCTTTGGAGATGGGCCCCGGAGGACAACAAAAAAGCATTGGCATGGTGGTCAGTACCTTGACTAGTGTTATTCTTTAATTTTCCTATTAACTGCAAATCCCATGGAAACATGAGGGCTGTGTTTGAAATCACTATTTACTATGTAGTTCACTGTATTCACCCTCTGAAATTTTATGAAGTTTTTCCTATTCTAAATTTGAAAAGTATGTTCTGTGTTACCCTTACAAAGTACAACATTTATTGAAAATAGCAGTGACCATGATATGAATTACTCATTATGAAAGGCACAGTCTGCTGACATAAAACCTGTCAAAATACTATTAAGTGAACACTGAAGAGTAAACTATTTACCATCTTTTGAAGTGAGTGAGGGATTGGTTTTTAATGAACATGCAGCGATTGACAATGAGCAAACCATCCTCTTTTTTTCTAGATCAGAAAGAATACAGAAAGAATCACATTCATCCAGTCGCACTTGCACTTTTAGAAGGAAAACCACACAATGTCTAAACAAGAGGTGTAGTAACAGCAGCACCCCCATAGAGCAGCAGCAAGCAGATTGACTCCTCTGTGTGTCTAGGAAGAATGCTTTCAGGACAAATAATAAGAAAGGGGCCAAATGTGTTCTTCAAACACTCAGAGTCCAGCACACAGTAATGCTGGTGGCATTCAACATGTGTAGCACGCAGTATTTTGTAGCCTGTGTGGACAGTTGGATTAGTTCAAATTGAAGTGTCTGTTTAGTCCCCACATGTGTGAAACAGATTACAGGAAAATACAGTAAAATATGACCCATAAGCCTTTACAACCACCAGCAAGAAGCGTACCTAATCATTCAAATGTCCTTCCACTGGAAAGATATCTGAGTCTGGTGGCACAAAGACACATATTTCTGTACTGCCAGATCGATTCAGAACAATTGGCTCATAAGGTAGCATTTTATGTAAGCTGAGCTACCAAGTTTTATCTTACAATTGACCTATTATTGTGTTAGATGTAATGTTATTAGGGAGTGTTGATACATCTATCTTTAGCTCAGTTTCTGTTACTGGGCAACCAAATCTGTAATCCATAGGACTACATGTAAAAGTAGTGTATAAATGGTAAATGAATAAAGCTAACTTTGCTTAGCTGTCATATTACAATTATTATTCCTTTTTATCTAACCACTAATAAATATAGTAAATTACAAAATCTTTATGCATCCTTCAAATAGCGAAAAACAAGTTGCATCTTTCTTTCGCTTGCTTCCAAAACAAATACACACCTGCCTGATTAAGATCTTTAAAGCTGGAGGCAGTGGCACTCAAATGGCTTTTGTCCACACAGGTTGCCAGAATCAGTAATCAGTACAAAATAATGTTTCTTATGGCAGGTTTGACATAGGCTCTGTTTTTAGAGTTCCTCCTTTCAGCCAGGATGCACAGTATCAAAAGCTGGAACTGTTGCATACGAATAATATGTCGACAGTGTTGACGTTATCATTATCTCTTGTGACTTTGAAAGGTTACAGGGCTTGTTATAAAAGAGTCTATGCTGTGAATGCATTGTATTGTATTGCCTTGTAATGGCTTTACTATGCAAATTCTGGAATAATACACTTTTCCGGATTTTAAGTAATTACAGTATTTCAGAGGTTTTCTTTAACTAGTTCTAAATTTTATCTTAATGTTACGCTGAAGTCTTCAGGAAGTCTGTTTTAAATGCGGTGTGTTAACTTTGTGTGTTCTTGTCTCTCACAGGTCATCAGGGGAAACAGCATCATCATGTTGGAGGCCTTAGAGAGAGTATGAGACAAGGAGCAGCTGCACGTAGAGAGAGGAATGATCCACACCTTTATACATTGTAATCTTAGTTCCTTTAAAGTTCCAAAGCCATTGTGTGTCTTTGAGTTGTATTTGGTCTTCTCAATCTGATTTCCATCAGCAAGAGGTTTTGTTTCAGTATGTGTTGTGTGATTTTGTCAATAAATATGTTTCTCTTTGTGTTTTGTCTTTGTGTATTTACTTTAAAATGAGTGATGTGTTAACCACTCAACCATAAGTTATGTCCTGAAATTACAGAAACGCATTACATATGTTACTGCAGCCCAGGGCTTTTGTCTAACAGCAGACATTTATAATTTTGTTGAATTGTTTATTGATTATTGAAAGCTGAGTAACAACAATAAAAATGATCAAGGAGTAAAACCAAATAAATAAATTTCTTGACCTTAAAACAAATTCTGCAGTGCATAAGTGGAATTATTTTGAGCAAAACATTGGAGTGGGTCAGATCATGTGTCCTCACCCAGCTCAAGTAAATGATGCTGTCAAAGGCTTTAGCAGAGCTGTGGGAACCAGAGTCATCAGCCTGATGTGTGTAACCAAGGGAATGGAAGCACACGACCACACTGAGATTTCTGTCTGTATTTGCAGACGTCCTCTCGTTTGTAGCACTGACTGATGAGGAAAAAACAACAGAGGGCGCCATTCACATTATGTACTTCCGCTTAGGGGACTTTTATTTTGAAAGCCGATTGACGTCATTGCGAAGACGTTTCATTACGTTATGTCGTAGCAGTTTGACGGTATGTGGAAAGTAGCAATGTCGGAGGAGGTTGGGAAGGCGCTTCAGTCGGTAGTGGAGCGGGTGAACCAGGCGGCGGCACGGCGGCCCAAGGTAACTGCCGCGCGGGAGACTCCCGTTTAGGAGCACCGCGGCCGTGGCTCTTCTCGGGGTCCGACAAGTGTCGTGCTGCGGCAACACGAGTCGTTATGTAAGGCTGCCAAACACTTCAACCTTTGGATGGGAGACCGTCGGGCTTGAGGCAGCACTTTCATAACACTATGGTCTATTGGTGGCAACATAATATGCGTGCGAGCAGGATGATCAGGCTGACATTTGTCCCTGTATCTGCATGCGCGTTGCTGTAGGAAATCCTGCTGAATGACGGTTTTCGAATTGGCATTTAGCACGTGTGTTTGCTCTTCATTTCTACAACCATGCTTTGACGAACATCTTCTCACACTGCAGCTCCGTAGAGACTGGTGAAGATGTCATTTTCATGAAGTCGCCCTTTAGGTCATCTAGATCAACGCATGTAGGAATGCACAGCGACTCTGCAGTGAAATCTATATGTCTCTCAGTTGCTTGTTGCCTAAAATATAAATCATATGTAGGTCTGACTGCATGATGTGTAACAGCATCTGAACTCAGTAGCAAGCAGAAACAATCATTTTCATTGTTGTTTTGCAGGATCCTGTCAGGACTGAGTCACCGTTCCAACCAAATGCCTCAGCTAACGTCCTGCATCACACACTCAGCTCATCTGCTGATAACATTCCCTGATAGAGATGATAAATGAACCTGTTTGTCCCCTCACAGACACTACCAGCCATGCCGCCCCGCCTTGTAGCTGTCAGCAAGACTAAACCCCCAGACATGGTTGTGGAGGCCTACAGGCAAGGGCAGCGTAACTTTGGAGAAAATTATGTAAGTATAGACAATCTATAGGGACTTATGTACAGAGCATTGCTCTGCTGCTGTCCAGGTGTAACAGCAGAAATATTAAAAATCTGACCTTGTCCTTTATCCTCTCACCAGGTTAACGAACTTGTAGACAAAGCTTCAGATCCTTTGGTAGGTTTATATATGTTATAAGGTTGAAAAAAATGTTTCCCACACCCTATTCTGAGATTGTTTTTTACAATTTCTTCCCTTTCTCATCCAGATTTTAAACGCATGTCCAGAAATCAAGTGGCACTTTATTGGCCATCTACAGAAGAATAATGTCAACAAACTTTTGGGTGAGTGATTGTCTTCACTTCCACACTAGCTGTATGAAAAAACCCTTTCACTGAGTCTTGTCTTTCTTTTCCGCAGGTGTGCCAAACCTGTTCCTTGTGGAGACGGTTGACTCTGCAAAACTGGCTGACAAAGTCAACAGCTCGTGGCAGCGTATCCGAGGAGACAGCACACAGAGGTTAAAGGTCATGGTGCAGATCAACACCAGCGGAGAACAGAGTCAGTGTTCATAACATTCCTGTACTCAGCTTTTGTTTTTGTGAGTTGATCACAAACACATGCTGTGTGACAAAGTGAGGTGTTTACAGTCAGTATGTCTAATGTCTGCTGTAGGTAAACATGGCCTGCCACCTGAGGACACAGTGACCACAGTAAAACACATTGTGTCCCAGTGCTCCGCCCTGCACTTCTCAGGACTCATGACCATCGGGCGCTATGGCTACGACCTCACCCTGGGTCCAAACCCGGACTTTCAGGTAGAAAAGACCCCTGTGATCTGGTTTTGTGGGGCGTTTCTTTTGAATGTTGCGTTGTATCTGCATTGTATTTTTCCATGGTTTCATTTGTCTGCTGCTGTGGCTCCTGATGGGCAGGCCAGCATGTTGCCTGGTATCTCTGCTGCCATTGGCATGTCCATTAAGAGGCAAAACTCGAACATGCTTTTAAGATACAAAAGTGCTATATAAATGTATTCCATTTACTGTTTTGCTGTGTGCACCAACAGGACAGCCTGAGCCTCATACAAACAGATCAATGTTATGGTGAACCACAGCAAAAAAACTTTAAAAAAATGTGTTAACTAAAAATAAGTAAGATTTTAAGTGCATATTTCTTAATAAAAACAGACCAATCCAAACCCACAGCCATGAATACAACTTGACTAAAAGAAGACCTATCAATCAGTCAGGCTGGTATTAGTTCAGAGGAGATGTGTTGGTATAGGTATATAATGAGCAGATTGCAGCACAGAAATGACAAACTAGGTTAATTTAGAAAAACTCTGTTACATGGTTTGTCCACCAGAGAGCACTGACAAGTTGATTCTTGAACTGTAAAATGTCCTACTAAGTGTATATCTTGGTCAAAATTCTTTAAACAAGATAAAAAATAAAGTCTCCCTCTTGTAGGTGCTGCTGAGTCGGAGGCAGGAGGTGTGTGACAGTCTGAAGCTGCCTCTGGAGGAGGTGGAGCTCAGCATGGGTATGTCCACAGATTTTGAACATGCGGTGAGTAAAAGTCCTTATCAGCATTTTTTAAATTCTTTCTGATCATGAATGGGAGCAAATAATAGCTGAGGCAGAAGAAGAAATAAGAAATTCAGTGTCCAGTGTTTATGAGCTTATATTGAGATTCATCGTTTTTAAGTGTAATGTCTGAAAATCCTTTAGTTTGAGTAATTAGGATTGAATTTGGATTAATTTGGATTTGAAACATTTGGAGGTTTTGTTTATTTATTTTTATCTAAATTTGTGAGCATCAGAAAAGTATTTGTTTTGCTTTGAAAATATGACATTTTACATTTTTTGAGAGAGATGGTTGCGAGACAAAGTAAAATATCTTTTTAAATTAAAAAATATATTGAAAAGTTTTTAATTCAGTGGTACATAATAAACATAGTTATCAATAGTTGAAATTGACACTGTGGAATTCAGTTGCCCTTAAGAATATCCTTGTAATGGCCGTTATTTGATTTCATGACCATGTAAATCATCGTTTGATCCTTCATAAGAAAATCACTGTGTGATGTATTCACTAAAGGTTTTGTCTGTGCTTGCATGTTTGCTCCGATGTGGTGAAGATCGAGGTGGGTTCCACCAACGTGCGTGTGGGTAGTATTATATTCGGCAACAGGGAGTATCCCAACAGTGCAGCGAACACTCCAAACCCAAGTCCTGCTCCCAGCCCAGCTCCGAGCCCGGAGAAATCAGCCAAGGTGGTGTCAGAAGAGGCTGCCAAGAAGATGCAGCACCTAACCGTGTCTGGACACTAAGAAAAGCTTCTCCTCTGAAGAACCTTTAAGGGAAAAAAAAGAAATACAGCCTTCATGTGTTCAAACTGAGCAGAGCAGTGAAGCAGATCATTTCCACAGTGCCATGTGGAGCTAGGATTGCAAAATTCTTGAATAGTTTTAAATTGTATTTGCTTAAATCTACTCAGTTCTTTTGTGCCCTTCTTGCTCTTTTAAGCATTCAAAAGTGGCATTAAGTACAGAACTAGCTCTACCTTTTTTAATAGTAGCGTGTTACTAACCTATAGTGCTCTGACTTCCTTCTTATGGAAATCTTTACAAGATAACTGGATACAAGACAGTGTAATTCTACTGAGAACATGGTGACATATGAAAAAAAGATTTCACAAGTTACATTACAGTGATGACTTGTTTGAATTTGTTGTG
>JAUZTA010000002.1:1192497-1206441 GCA_034780835.1 Ctenochaetus striatus
GAGAAAAGTAAAAGAGAATGTGACATATTCTAAGAACGAACCAGTATGCAAACCAAACAGTTTATCTATAAGAATATTTATTTATATACATGTGTGCGAACATGTGTCCTCTGTGAGATTAGGTCTGCATGCAGGTGAAGGTTCATGTCAGTGCTCAAAAGTCTGTTGCATGAAGGTTTTTTTTCCACCAGGAACAGGAAAAAAATAAATAAATGAAAAGTTCTGCGTAGTTAAAATGAAAATGATCATAATAAATCGACATGAGAAAGTCAAATTTTGATTCAACATGATCTCATGAGTTTGATATAATAAGTCATGTTTACTTATAGTTTTACTTATAATTTCAACTTATCACTAGTTTTTTATTTAAATGCTGCAGAACTTTTCTATTTTTATCTTTGTCAGTAAAAGTCTTTCACAGTGTTGTGTGTCCTTTTGTGAGTGTGTACAGAGAGAAAACAGCCCATTTCAGACCTCTTTAACCCTTTAGCGCCCCATATCACTTTCAGAGGTGGAAGGCTGTTGGGAGCCTTTAGAATGAGGCACGAGAAACACACACAGTCCTCTAGTTTTCCAGAAGCCCTTGCCCTGCCAAACAATGCAGTAGCAGCTGCTGATCCTCTGTCTGCTCCTCTCATCTAATGTTTAAACTCTAAAATCTTAGCCTAAAGAGCATTTCTTACTCTGCTATATAATTAACTTAAAGCAAACTACTACACTTTAATATACTGATATATAAGACACTGTCATCTGTCTTTGTAACTAACTCCACAGCATTACCGTCCTAATGAGGAACTTAATTTCACATTCTTAGAAGAACAATAGCAGGTCTTTTGCAATGCTCTCAATGTATTTTACAAGTGCTCACAAAAATCTGTCGGTAACTGAACTACTTAAATCTGATACAGCACAGAAAGTAAGACTATCGTGTGCTGCTGCTGCATTGAAGGCAGTGCTCTGTGGCCTGGTGTGTGTGCACACGGATGTGTGTGTGTCTCAGAGCCTCACCTGAAGACTGGCAACAGTAAGACGACGGGCATCATCTGACGGCGAGGCCACAGGGACGATGAAGGGGCTGTCAGGGATGTGCTCGTCGTTGAAACGGATCGAAACCTCATAGTCTCCTACAGGAGGACAGATTTCATGTCAGAAAGTCACTTACTGTTACAACTGTCACATGATCACAAAATAAGTGACAGGTCTTTTCAATGTTCACATATACAGGTGACATTACTTCATATATACAACATTTATGACAAGAAAGGACAAGAATCTACATGTATACACAGAGAAAAAAAACAGTGGAACGCATTAAAAAGTAGAAACTGCAGCACATTCTCAGTTCTCATCCAGTCCCAAATATTTGCTTGTTTCTTCTCACCAGGCTCCTGCACAATGTAGGAAACTCCACTGGAGCCGTCTTTGCGGTCCTCAAAGGCAATTTCAGCCTTACTTGGCCCCTCCACAGCAATACTAAGACCTCCGGCTCCAGCCTCCCTCGTCCAGATACTGAATTCAGCTACACACAATGCAAGGGCCAAAACAGAGTCAGGTACACTGTGTAACATCACATGCAGCAGTGCATGCACACTCACAAGTTCGTCACCACACTAACCTGGTACTCCAGCCTCTGCTCTCTCCAGGCCCGGCCCCCCAGCACGAACCTTATGAGCACCGCCCTCTCCCAGAGGACCCACTGTAAACTGGAAGGGGCTGCCAGGCACGTGTATGCCGTTGTACTTCACACATACAGTGTGCACACCCGTCTCAGTGGGGACAAAACGAATGCAGTAGGTGTTGTTCTCTCCCTCCATAATTTCAGCCTTGTGAATCTTGCCAGACGGACTGGTCACCTGCGCCGTCATGTCTGCTATGCTGATTTCTGAAGAGTCAGGTAAACAGGTGTTTGGTTCAATCAACATGTATTAAGTATACTACATTATTTCACTTTTCTATATATACAAAATAATTGAATATATAATATATAATATTGAAATAAGTATGGAATAAGTAATTTCTGTAAATTTGTTACTTTGAGTATTTCTTTATTTTTTGCTGAGTTAGATAAAAAGATTGATTTCACTCTCATTACTGTACATTTAACATAAAAGCAGATCAAGCAGGCAGGTAATGAAAGGAGACCAGCGCCTCTAAAGCCACAAGGGGTGATTGATGAGTTCAAGGCCTAATGTACTCGATGAGTTATGCAGCTCTCATTGTATGCAACTGCAGTTCAGCTCTCTGATTGGTAATGCAGGAAGTTATCTGCGTCCGGCTGTAAGTAAGCACCATCAACCTTCATGCAGTCATCTCCCTGTGCAGTGTTTGTTCACTTCTTCACTATGGTGTATGAAGAGGAACCCTCCCCTACTGTTGCATACATGTCCTCACAGAACTCTTGGGTGGGCCCTGAGACAGGGCAGTGGATGACTGCATGAAGTCCAGTGTTATCCATCTTCCCTGACAGTGCGGACTTACATTTTTTTAAATACCTGAGACAGTAAAAAAGTCAAAGTTCAAGCTTTCTGGATAATCACTCAAGGAATTAAAGCATGTACACGTAATGAGGTCTGTACAACACGTCTTAGTCTGCCTGTATTAAAAAAAAGCATATTGTTGTATTTGTATGTGTATAACCAATAACTAAGTGAACCTAATCAGAGATGTCAGTTTAAAAAAACAACTCCTCCCTCAAGTTTGCTAACATAAGCTAAAGTTAGTCACAAAAACCCCCAAGTTTTCAGTGTACTAAACTGAACGAGGGCATTTCTGCTGTTGATTTAAACTTTTATTTTATGAGAGGATGAAAAATTCTCTCCTTTTTTAAACAGTAGAGTTTGTTGTCATGTTTTAAGGTCATGCATAAAAAACAGAGAGAGTTTGGTAACAGTAACTCACCAGACAAGATCAACTGTGTCAAAATGTGGAGTTTGATTCCTAACAGGACTACAGAACTGTTATGTGGTAACTTCCTGTCATACCTGGGATCTTGAGGCTAAGGTCACACTGGCTGCCGACATTGGCGACTGATGCTGCTCTCTTCTTCCTGGTGATGCTCTCCTTCATCCTGCCCTCTCCTGTTACTTTCACTGTAAATGCACTTCCTGTGCACACAGACAATGATTGATTAGTAATTCAGAAGAGCATTGCTCGGCTCTGTAATTCCTGGCTGTTGTACGGTTAGCACCTGGCACATGTTGGTCTGCAAACTTGATGTTGATGATGTAATTTCCTGGTTCAGTGGGGCAGTAGGTCACCTTACAGGTTCCGTCCTCCTGGTCCTCAGTGTTGATGTCCACCTTACTGGGCCCCTCAATAGACAGGCTCAGGCCACCATAGCCTGGATTACAGTCAAAGTGACAGGAAATACGTTAAGAAATATTAACTCTGGATGAATGACAAACTACCAACAAGTAAAATATTTTTATTAAATGTGTACCTGCGTCACGAGTGTCAATGATGAACTCAGCAGGTTCAAAGGTCCTGGCCTCGCTTAGGCCCTGGCCACTCACACGTACACGGCTGGCATCACCAATCTCCGATTGGCTGATCATGACAGAAATAGGGCTGTTAGGAATATGGCGACCGTTCTTCTTGATGTTCACCAGGTGCTCTCCAATCTCCTTAGGAACAAATGAGATGCCTGTAACAGACACATGCATAAAAAACAGGAAGGCAGGGTTAGGATCAAGATTAAGAAGAAGACTTATCCTTTCAATTGTTTTCTCTTTGAATGGGACACACACTCACCAACATGTCCGTTTCGTAGCATCTTCAGCAGACAGGGCTCCTCACGGCCTGAGGGTGTGGTAAGGGAGGCGGTCAGCTGGCTGATGTCAAGCTCTCCAATGTCCAGGGGGATATCTGCAGCTGAGCCCACCTTCAGATGGGACATCCTCATGGAGTCATCGCCTGAAGAAAACAGCAGTTACAGGATAGTAAGTGCACACACAGATGTCATGAACATATTTCTGGCAAAGAAGATAAGACAGGGTAGTGGTTCCCTTACATGAAAAGTAATTACATTTTATTACATGGTGATGATATTTGAAAAACTAGAGGTCCTGAAAACAAGAGTTAATTTTGATCTGTTTGCCAAATTAACAAAAAATACTCAAAAAACACAGCCCTCTCCTACAATATTGACAGTAACCCAATGAGCAAGATAGGCTGCAGTTAATAATTATTAGGGATTTAATACCAGATGATATTACCAGTAATTCTAGCAGAGAAGGGGCTGCCAGGGATGTGCTTGTCATTGTATTTGACCAGGATGCTGTAGTCTCCCGGCAGGACAGGCAGGTAGGACACAGTGCAGGTTCCATCCTGGTTGTCCACACAGCTAATGTCTGCTTTAGATGGACCCTCAATGGCCAGAGACAGACCACCTATGAGAGCATGATGATAACAGATATGTGATTACATTTGTCTCTTTTTTATGTGTTTTGACTGTCATCTGCTGTTATTCTCTGCAGTTTGTGTAGTGTTAAACCAAATGTATACTTCTGCCTTTGTTACAGTCTGTGGTTAAAAATTCTATCATCAGAAAGTGTACATGCAGACTTCATTTGTTGTGACAGCACAGGAACTGAATCCTGATCTTGTAGTTGCTCGTGTACGGTGCTTGTATGGGATGCATCCTCCAGAGAGTTTCAGCAGAACCACTATGATTCTGTGATGTGGACAGCTGTCGTGGTACACACCCATTTTGGAGGCCATTAATGTTTGAGCAGGCTGGTTAAGTGTGTTTCTGTTGCAAAACTAAATGATGTGTAAATTATCCAGCTAACCAGCAACCAAATCCAGCTGAGTTTACTTCAGCCCTCTTTGGATAACCATGACTGGGATGACTGAGAGTCCTCATGGATCCTATAAATTTCTACGCAGGCTACAGCATACAGTCAGGTGTATGCTACCTACCCTCTCCAGCATCTTTGGTGTTAACAGTGAAGACAGCAGGCTTGTTGACAGTGCCATGGATAAGGCCAGGGCCATAGGCACTAACATTGCCACTGTTCATGTAGTCCACATAGAACTGCAAGGGGCTTCCTATGAAGGGGAAGGAAAAGTGGAGGGGTGAGGGAACAGTGATAAATGATGCCCTTTTCTAAAATGAAATTTTTCATGCACCTTAAAGGTTACAAGTTTCTCTTGTATGTGTGCAAACACTTCAGATGCCAGCCATACCAGGGATGTGGAGGCCATCATATTTGATGTCCATCTCGTGCAGGCCGGCTTCGGTGGGAGCGTATTTGACAGTAACAGTGCCATCCTTGTTGTCTGTGATGTCAGGCTTGGCTACCTTGCCCGATGGCATCCGGACCTCACCTTCACCAGAGTACGAAAACATACAGTGAGTGATATCCTCACTACAGACTGGGATTAAATTTGTCTGTGCTTACTGGAGTGCAGTCTAGTTTATATTACCTGTGATCTCTCCCTTCTGGATGGTGAATGGGATGACGAGGTCAAATGGTCTCAGACCAGCTACGTCCAGGCCATTCATTCCCATTGGTCTGTCTGTTGCCTGGGAGACAGAGGGCAGAGGTAAGATACACTGTCTGTGAAGAGGGTGTGGTGATGGGTGTGGTAACCAATAAATATAAGCCACAAATGCCATCAACAGTGCAGGACAAGGGGGCTATAAGCTTCCAAACACTAACAAACAAAATGGGATGAGACAATCATGAGATGAAATGATTGGCAATGGAGACAACAATGGTGATCATGCTCAGGATGATGACACCAACACAAACTGCGAGAGAGAATGAGATGAGGACAAAAACACTGGTAGGTCAAGCCAGAATAAAGAAGTTGGCCATTTTGTAAAATGTGAAGCAGCTGACATGGCCACATTGATGAATCTCAAAATGGCTTCTTTTGTCTCAGAGTGAGCAAACATGGAGCACTGATGAACAGATGGGCCGCACAATGATTAATGGAAAATACTCCTTTCCTAGATTGCAAGGGAAATATTCCCTATGTGCCACAATAAAATTGTTTTAAAGAGATTCACAACACTAATATGATTTTTCCATATTGTGCGGGCAGCTCTGTTGCATAGTCCATGTGATTAAGAACCCTGTTTTTGAGGTGGTGGGAATGGAACAAGAAAAAAGCCCCCTCACAGATGAAACACCTGCAATGAGAGACAACCAACAATGATGCAGCTGATGGAAGGAGGCCATGTATGATGAGGTAGATGAGGGAAAGGTTAGAGAGGCACTGAACAAAAACTGAGCTGAGAGGGATGAAAGAGGCTGGAGGCAGAGGTTTCAGGTACCCAGGGCTGTTGAGCGTAGTACTGGGGCATTTGGCTCTGCTGCATGAGCTGGTCGGATGGAGCTCCTTCCAGCGCCTGAAGGGGGTAGAAGGTGGTGAGGGGTTGGGTTGGTTTAAGGGATGGAGAGGGTACAAAAAAGATGGACGGGATTAGAGGAGGTAGCTGTCACCAGGGTAATTAAGAAAATGTCTGATGCCATCAGGACCCAATCATGAAGCTTCTGTAGAGAGAAAGTTAAGGACTTTTTGTCCATTCAGCATCACTCACTTATCTTTTACACAAAAGAAAAACAGCTATATGTGTGTGGTTGCTCTTTTCGTTGTTCTAGTTTATCTAAGTTGTCTTGCCTCTAAAACACCCAAGAATTGTCGATCACTACCCTGCTAAAGGTATTCCTCGTAAAACTTTATATCCTGAGTCAACATCAGTCAAGATTAACAGCAAATTTTAGCAACATCCCAGCAGTGATGGAATCATGGTTATGTAAGGCAACGACCTAAAGCTAAAAACTAAAACATACCAGAAATCCAACAGGTCCCATCACATAGATCTGTACTAAGGTTTCTGCCTTTTAAAAGTAGGTTTTTCCTTACCACTGATAATAAGTGCTTGCTCATGTAGGAACTGCTTTCAATTGTTGGGTCTGAATAAATGTAATTATAGAGTGTGGTCTAGACCTATTCTATCATAAAGTGTCTTGTTGAGACAACTTATGTTGTTATTTCAATTTAAATAAAACTGACATGACTTGACTTAGTCCTTCATAAAAAGAGTTAGTCTACAGCCTCCACTTATGAACTTGTGAGTTACACTCTCACATCTGCTTCCCTTTCAGCAGCTTTGGAAACAATTAAGCTATAGATTTTTTTTTACATGCAGGCGTTTCTACTGAGTTTTTGAATGTATTTTCCTTTGTTTTGTAAAATACTGAAGGAAATTATAATATTTATTATATGGTTTTGGTTTGTACTAACAACAAGAATTGACTTTTTTTCTGCCATCCTTGTCCTTGTGTTTATTATACCTGAGAGGGTGTGCACAAGAGTTTTGTAACATAAAAATCCTAATACGACATTGTTGTGAAGAAGCCATAACAGCCTAAGATCTATGATCTCAGCTGCTCAGATCTTTACTACTTACATAAGAGAGATTGTCTCCTCTGAATGGCAAATTCATCTTTATGCAGATGATACTGTATTAAATTTTATTGCTGGTTTTGTCCACTGAGCCACTGAGAAATTACAACTCTTTCAAATGTACTTTTTCCATAAATTAGTGCTTACTGATTTGAGACTGTGTAGAGATTTAATCAACAACATAAAGAATTGGTTTTTAAAGACCTGGAAATGAGACTCAATAATTATTCATATTTCCTCTGCTCTGAGGCCTGGTGCAGTTGCTGATCACAGATCACAAACCTCTACCACCTGTTCTACTGTCTAAAATGCCTTCCTCTATGGACCAAATCTTTTCTTTTCCTGTTTTGACAAGGACAGTTCTGACTCAGACATCAGTACACCCTTACATACAAAAGACCACGCTCATTACTTCTACAGAGTTGGCATATGGAAGGCTGCTGGCCTTGACGACAAACAGACAGGTCCTCAAGTAATGGTCTGACCACCTGGCTTAGGTCTTTACCAACACATTTACTTCACACTCTCCCAGGCCTTGGGTTCTACAACCTTAAAGACCACCTCTATCATCCCTGGACTTAAGAAACATCCACATGTCTAAATGACTGCTAATCCATAGCACTCAGTTTCATGCCATGAAATGCTTTGAGAAACTGGTACTTACTCACATTATAGATACAACACATTGACAGCTTTCATAGCTGGTATGATCCTGCCAGGGTTCTTAGTTATCAGTTTTTATATTTAATTCATTGACTCTATATATTCCACAAAACTGTCAACAAGGCATTGCAGTAAAAGTGGATGTATACTCAGTCAACATATCCTTTAAGGTTCAAATGTGTATCACTCACCGTGACTTGGAAGGGGCTGTTAGGGATATGCTCCCCTCCAAAGCGGACGCAGATGACATACTCGCCCGGCTGTGGTGCTGTGTAGAAGATGTCAAATGTGCCATCTTCATTTTCAACAACGTCAACGTCGAGCTCTGCCCCTTCAGGTGTGCACACACTGCATGTGACCTTGCCTTTCCCAGCAGCCTTGGCATCAACTGTGATGACTGTCTGTTCGCCAATTTGGATTGTTGGACCAACACCCGCACCTTAAGAATGGATTAGAAAGGGTCATCGGTGGTTAGATGTAAGTTTTTGTAATTTAACAAAGAAACAAACAGGGACACATAGACAACAGACAATAACATAGACAATATTTTGCATGCACATTCCACAACCATGAGACCAGGTGAAAGATGGATGAGATCTAGTCATGTTATTTCCATCTACTGTATGCTGATACCAATGATTCATTATCATCACACAGTTTTCATGTAGAACTGAAAGCTAGAGTAGCCATTTCCGACATGCCATCCAACCTACTCTGTTAGTCTATTAGTTGTCCGATAAAAATGTAAGAGGTAAATGGAGGCAAACAGTTATGAGAGAGGAAGTAAAAAATTGATGAGAATTATGAAGGAAGAGAAGTAGAGTGTGGAAAAAACAAGAAAGAGACAGAAGAGAGAGATAAATTGGGATATCCTATTAAAAGTTGGTGCCACTATCTTTCATGCTGACAGAACAGAAAGAAAAGTTAGAGTAGTTCCTCAACATTCTGAAGTCGATCAGTAGGCTTACCTAAACCGTGACCGCCGATTGAGACTGATAATAGGAACGGTGAGAAGCAGGGGAGCGAGAAAAAAACAGTGACAAATAAAAGACAGTCAGGTGGGGGTGGGGGTGGTGGGAGGCATTAACTGTGCTCCAAACACTTGAATGAAAACAAATAGTGATGGTGTACTGTGAAGCAGGATGGGGTGGGGGTGGGAGTGGAGGGGGTGTCTGTGTGTGTGTGGAGCAGGGACTTGGGTCAGGGCGAGCGTAACTAAGGAGCACAGCGTGAGGAACACAACGTACAATGCATGAAAAATTTGATATGAGCAGCAGATACGCTGAGAGATATCATCATTAATGGCTGAGCTGCTACTTTTCACACTCTCACACAGTGATCCTGTCTGAGAACATCTTACTAGCATAAAAAAATTAAGCTAAACCATATTGTGTAATGGGAGATTATGGAATGCGATTGTTTGTTTCACTAATTTATATTTTAACAAATAAGAAAACACAAGTTAGGATATTCGTACAGAATAAATAAGAGAGATATGACAGGCATCCCTTCCTCCTGTTCCTCCTGTCAATACATAGCTAAGTTATCCATTCTTGAGCTACAGCTTCATATTTAATTGACAGATATGAGTGTGGTTTCAAAGTGAGAACCATCATCTGTCATTGTTGTAAGAGGGCATCTCTGTTTGTAGAATGTGGTGAACAGCAGTAGGAAACACAACATGAGAATCTAGGGGTACTGTAGATAACCCATTCAGGCTCATTATAAAGCAGAATGATCATTACTTATTTAGCACAAAGAGGACAGAAGATAAACTGACCAGTAATATTATACAATAGATTTTGAGTTCAACTAATTATATGAAAAAAATCAGAGTCTGTATGTGTAAGTAACATTTTCAAATATCTGATAAACATACCTGAACACATGTTTGTACAGTCGTCTAACTGTCCTTTACATACCTGTGACAGTGCACTTGCTGGCGTCTCCGGTGGGCAGGGCCCTGATACGGTAGGGCGAATATGGAATCTCATCCCCTCCATATTTAATGAGGATGGTGTATCTTCCAGTCATGTCTGGCACATAGGACACCAGGTAGGTCCCGTCATGGTTGTCACGGATGTTGGCCTTCTTAGGCTTCCCCTCTGGGTCCTGTAGGGGGTGTTACCAAAGTTTCAAAGCAGCCACAAAAATAATTAGGTTTTAATTTTTATTATGATCTTCACATGTGAGCACTCACAGTGATCTGCACTGCCAGCAGTCCCTCGCCTGCGTCTTTAGCATCGATGGTGAATTCGACGGGCAGAGAGGCCGGCACCCCAGTGGTGTTGAGGCCAGGTCCACTGGCACGCACTTTACTGGCATCATGAGTGGGGAGAACTTTCACCTTGTAGGGGCTGACAGAGGATGAGAGAAGAAAGTACATGTACTCAACAGAAACTGAAGAGAAACATATATGTAAATGTTAAAAAAGTTGCAATTTTGTGTATTACCTGCGTGGGATCTCTTCATCAGCGTACAGTACATTGATGGAATAGGGTCCCTCGCGGGTGGGAACATAGTTGACTGTGTGAGTTTGGTCACCATTATCCACCACTTCCACAGGCTCCACCACACCTACACACATGTACAACACGCAGAAACAAAGACATTACTGCAGTGACTGGGTTGCATCACCTAGAATTTACTTAAAAAACAAGTTAAATCATGGTTCAACTCAAGTTTTTGCTGTGAACTTATTTTGTTAAGCCTAAACCTCAAACTTTAAGTTAACATGTGGCACTCTTATAATTTTGCACTTAAACAGGTTTACCTACCTTTTTATATAAACTAAGCAAAACAATCAAAGTCCTTAAACAAAGTTGAGTGACAAGTAAAGTCAATGAGTTTTAGGAGGCGGCTTAACTTGTCTCAAATTGTTAGTTCAGCAAATTAAGCATTATTGAGCTGAGTTAGAAGACTGTACCAACTGTAAAAAATGGCAGTGAAAGACATGTAGCTGTACCAACATGTTCGAAGGTGGGCCTGAGGATTTAGCCATAGGATGTTTCCAGAGAGCAGATGTTTTTGTTGGATATTTTTATCGGTGCAAGCTATTTTTAGCATTAAAATTCTTAATTAGGATTCATTTTGCTTGTGACTACCACATAAAAGGAGATACATTAAAAACATTAGAAAACAAACTTACCTTTGGGCCCTTGTACGCGAACCTGCAGTGGGGCCACACCAGCTTTGGAGGCGTCCACTGTGAATGCCTGAGGAATGTTGGCCCTGACATTGTTGCCCAGGCCTGGACCCTGGCACTTCACCTTAGTGCTGTCCACGGTGTCACTAACTGGCACAGAGAATGGACTACCTGCATGGACAAAATGTCAGAAAAACGTTTAGGAAACCCTCTAGTAATCCTCCCGAGTTTTTAATTTTCTTATTACTCCAGTTGTATTGGTCTCAGAATTCTCAGCTGCCTTGGAGATAATCTAAGGTAAGGGTGGTCAGGAGTCCATTTAGGAGAAGGAACAAAACTATTATGATATGTTATCTTAAGAAACACTACAAACAGTAGAATATATTAAAAATAATGACTATGATATGGACTTTTTTTTTACACCAAATATATGTTACGGCTGTACCTTTGATGGGCTGTCCTCCATAGGTGATGTTGAGGTTGTATGTCCCAGGCTCGTATGGGATGTACTCCACACTGCAGCTGCCATCCTTGTTATCAGTGCAGGACATTTTTGCCTCAGATGGACCCTCCATTGCCAGACCAAGACCACCAGTGCCTGCTCCACTGCACAGCGAATGATGAACATTAAAAATACAAGCAGGAGACACTTTGGTGATGTTTGTGTTTTCCATTTTAAACCGTTTTGTCTCACCGTGTTTCCACTGTGAACTTGTTGGGTTTGTTGGTGGTGCCCCCTTTCAGGCCAGGACCATGCACTCGAACACGTGCAGGATCACAGCCTTCAGTTACTCCAACACGGAATGGACTTTTTGGCACTGGAGAGCCGTCATAGCAAACCTCCACATTGTGTGGGCCTGAAACATGCACATAATATGAGGATTGCTTTATCCTCAGGTAATGGAGAATCCAATAACAAACCTACAAATTCCACACACATAGCTACTTTTGAACTCACCCTCCTCATAGGGAGTGTACTCTACGTTGTAGGTTCCATCCCCAAGGTCAGTGATCAGGGCGTCTGTCTGGCTGCCAGATGGATTGCTGATGATGGTTTTGATGTGGTCGCCCCCTTTCTGTGTGAGAGCACGAGCATCAACAGTAAAGTCTGTGGTTGCCTCTCGGAAAACACCTGAAAACACAAGAACATACAGAGAAGTGGTGAAAAGTTTGCAAGCTTGTAAAAGCTTTGATTGCAATACTGGATGCACTTATATTATACCAGTACAAAATCTGTACACCCCATTTTGTGAAATGCATTTATGTTTTGTAAATATAGGGTGATGTTTAAAAAAAAGTTTTATTAGTCACATCTGGTGATACCTATCTGCTTTAAGGTCAGTACTGACACTGTGCAGTACACCAAAAATGCAGGATAGGCAAATGAAAAAAAGTTAATAAATGTAAATGCACATAGTGAAACACTTAATTGTAAAAGGTTGAACATTTAAGTAAAGCCGCAGTATTTCAGTCCCCTGCAGCAAGTTATTTTACCTTTGCCTTCCACTCCTGGTCCAAACACACGGACTCCACTGGCATCCACTGCAGGCTCCACATTGAGCCGAGCAGGGAAGTTTGGCACATCCTGGCCACCGTAGCGGATGGTGAGAGTGTATGAGCCAGGGTAGAGAGGGATGTAAGTGATGGTGTAAGTCCCATCTCCGTTGTCTTGGATGTGAACCTCAGCTTCAGTGCCACTGTCTGAGATGATCTCTATGGTCAGGTCAGCTGGGCCGGCATTGGTACAGTCCACAACAAACTGCCCTTTCTCACCAACCTTGGCACGTTCCAAGCCTGGGCCAGAGCATCGTACCTTAGAGGAGAGGCAAGAAAGGACAGAGATAAACAATTACTCACTAGGATTGTGTCAGCAACAGTAATTTTTAGTTAATTTAACATGTTAGGCATTTTATTCATATTCTAATGATTATACACATTTGCATAAATGCTGTCAGCAAATAACTGTGGCTAACCTTGGAGGGATCTGAGGCAGGGTAAGCTGTGGGGGTGAAAGGTGATCCAGGGATTGGCACCCCATCATAGGTCAGTTCAACCTGGTGTGGGCCCGTCTCCCTAGGGATAAACTTCACCTGACTGGTCTCTGGACTCAGCCCTGGCTCAACCTGAAACAAGTATAAAGAATATATAGACAGGATTTTACTACTTAAGAAAAAAAACTTTGACAGCAGATTTGCATCAAAAGTAAGAGATGCAAAATTTTGTTCAAAAATAAGGATATTTTTAACCTATAGTAAATACATATTAAAAATCATGACATTTCTTAACTTCTCAAGATTTTTTATCTAGTGACAATAAATCAAAATTGGACGCCATACCTTGCTGGCCACTGGTTTCCCCGATGGTCCAGTCACCTTGGCGGCAACCTTGCCCTGTCCACCAGCACCCTTTGATTTGACAGTCACGTCCTGGTCTTTGCCTACAGTCATCTCTGCAAAAACAGTTAGACACAGAGCAAAGTAAGTGCTGTAGATTTAAGCACCAGCTGACACATCTGGTGGGTATTCCAGACAGCAGGTTATGTGAAGACTCTAAATAAGTTAACCCTGAGATGAGGGAAACTCTGTTATCTGTTCAAGAAAGAGTGAAAAGTCAAACTCAGAGTCAATTACCATGGCCACCATCACTCTGTATGTATGTAGGTGTGTGTGTGTGGGGGTGGGGGTGGGTGGGTGGGGGGGGGGGGGGGGGGGGGGGGG
>JAUZTA010000002.1:1331795-1341930 GCA_034780835.1 Ctenochaetus striatus
AATTTGCTCCCTTTTGGAGCCTCAAGCGGTCAGTCGAGGAACTGCAAGTTTTTGTACTTCCTGGTTGGCTTCAATGCGGAAGTGAGGAGTTTGCCCCTTGAGAGGAACATAGCAATGTAGCAAATATAGGGGACTTTCCTAAAGGATCTACTGTAGTTTTATTGAATGTTTGAGATATGTTTCTTATTTATTTTTTGTAGCAAAAAATTAGTTTGTAGAATATTGTCCTGATTTTTGAGGCTGGGGAAAATTGTTGTAATGCATTAAGGTTATGACCTTTACAAAGGTGTTTTCGAAACATTTAAGTTGTTTCAATATCAGCGATTGTCTGGTTTTTCTGTTTTTTGGTTTTTAGTGTGTCTGTATATGGCTCATCCAGAGGAGGGGAAGGGATTCATAGATGATTATATAACCACACTCATGAGACTCGCTTTCCAAAATCAATGCACAGCTTTTGTTTAGTGGGTTTTTAGAGAAGATGAGCAGAAATGGAAACGGCTGTTTTTGTGCCTGTGGCAACTCTAGCAGCACCAGGCTGTTAAACTAAAATGTAGTCTAGGCATGATCAATCAGTGACCCTGACAACTCCACCCCAACACACACGCACACAGAGACATACACAATACACAGCTGTTTGAGTGAAAGTAGATGTGTTAACAGAATGCTATGATCTAAAAAACCAAAAGACCATGATATACGGCTTAGGTTAGGCCCATTAGTTAGTATTCAAAGGACCAAGATGCCTTGTTCAGTATGACAAAATTTTGATAGCTTTCGTTACTGAATTTGCAAAGTGTAATTTCTCAAACTGTGTCCTTAATAAACTTTTGTGTATGGACCTAAATTTTTCATGATCATTACACTTCTTGTCTTTCTAGACAAACAGGGTTGATTGAGAACTCTTAACAGCACCAAGAGCAATCCCAAGCCTATTGAACATTTTTCTCTCCTGTAAGGATTTAAAGAGTTTGAGGCTTTAACAAAAGAAAACTACCTTGTACAACAGCTGTATGCAAAAATGATTCACGACATTAGGTGGTTGCAGACGTTCTTACAAAAATCTAATGCTAATGTTATCAAGACATTACTCAGTATGATCAAGTAAAGTCTTGCCAGAAAGCCAGAAACAGGCTGTGATGTTTTAAGTGTTGTTGTTCATGGCAGTTTAGTACTTAAACATAGGATTCATATCATAAAGGTAGATGTCAATTAGATACTTATGCACAGTACAACAAAATGTTGCTTTAAGCACTCAATCACGTAATCAAGTATGATCCGCTTTTTTTCAAAATCTTAAAAGATGATGAACACTGGTGCCGTCTTTAAACCCCAATGAGACTGGCTTTTCATGAGGATTTCCATACACAGTATACTACCACAAGAGAGTGGTCATTGCCCTTTAAATTAATAGACAAACCAAGTGTACGGTATAATGTCAGCCAAAGCAGAGACTATTACGCAGTTGTTGCACTGTACTTTAGAATTTTTTATTGAGGCATACTTCAACTAATGTTGGTTAATATTAGATATAGGTTGCCTATCAAGACCATAAATGGAGTTCTGTAGCTGGCAAATGGTAGAACAAGTTATGGTTAGAAAGTCTTTAGCCTGGATGCAAACTTGTTTCTTGAGGAATTATTTGTTAATTTAGATAAAGAAAGTTTACAGAAGATAATAATAGATTAAATAAAATACATATAAGTTAATCTTGAGAAAATAAATTAAACCATACAAGCTGAACAAACTTATGCTGTCATGGCAGTGTCAAAGTGGTAAATCAGCTGCTATGGTGTCACCTAGGGCTGCTTAATAATCAACATACATTTAAATGTAATCTATTACACTTATCAAGGAAAAATATTGAATAAAATTACATGTTCTAATTAAAATGTTAGTGGTTAAAATGGGTCACATTTAATTGTACTCTGTTCTGTAAATACATTTTTGTAGAATATAACATTTTTTTAGTTGTTTGGAATAATTTCTCTGTGTGGAAATGCTACTTTCAACATCAGTACTGTTTCAGTGATTAATCCATTCACTGGGCTATATGCCCTTAAATTTTGAGTAGTGTTTTTGATTGTTTATTTTGACTGAATATGCACTGCTTCTTCTCTGCCTATTAAATCAATGCATGTTTGCTAAAGATACATCTTAAAGGTCAAACTTACACAGTCCACAATAAGTTAATGTAAGTGCAACCAGTCACACAAAATCAAATTTAAAACACTTTTAAATTATCTGTTAAACATAATCAAAATGTAATAAAGTTGTGGAGTTACCTTGATGAAGTAATTTTAACAGTTACATTCATAGTTACATTGAGGTTTTGCATTTTGAACAAGTTAATCTGGAACCCTCTGTATTTCAAAAGAAACCCCTTTAGCAGTACAATTATGTGACACAGACTTCACAGTCTGGGTCAAGTGATGTATATCTCCTCAGCTAACCCTTCCAGAAAACCTCTTAGTCTTTTTGAGGTTTTGCATTACTCCTAAGGGCAGAACGAATTTCAATATTCCCAACTTTTAAATTGGATATCTCTTGTTATTTCATTTAATTAAAAGTCAAACTTACACAGTTAACATTGCCACTAATTGAGCACCCCATATCACAGAGGTTTAAGGGAGCCTAAGCCTAAGGGATGTTTCATCCATCCTGCTTAACTTATTTGGAGTTGAATGTCTGATGAGAATAATGTTTGAAGTTTTACTGCTTTATTGTATACAACTGCCTTTGACAACTGGAAGTAGAAACAGAGTGTCAGAGAAAGAAACTTGGGACTTTGCAAAAGTTGAGAAGTTCCTTTTACCAGAGTGGAATGTGAGTAGACCCTTCTTTGATAAAAAATCTGCATTTGCATTTGCAAACTGCTGATTGCTGCTGACTCCTTACAAATTCATTCAAAGTGTGCAGTACATTGCATTCCCAGTCCTGAGTCCTTGTGCTCTCCTTTTCTTTTTTCTTTTTTTTTTTTTTAGGGGGAGGGAGTGGGTGTTGTTGGTAGCAACTTGTGTGCTGCTACTTTCCTGCGAGTGAGAGGAACAATGTCTGGAAATGAGTCAAGCTTTCATAAATGTCCTGTCTCAGAGAGATTTGCTAGCACCACCCTGTTCTCCTGTGACTTAACTCTCTATATGAACTGCGGCATAATACCAGCTGGCTGTCTACTCTTCTTTATACCTTCCACAGGAAAAATGGCAGGACTCGGTGTGTTGGCCTTTGCATCCGGAGGTGTAGTATCGTGTTTTGATTCTTCGTCCGACAAACCATCGACTTGCCTGCTTTGTACTTTTCAGTCTGTGTCTTTCTTAGCTTCATTCTGGCACCTTGGCAGAAAAATGGGGCAATGCAACCCTCATCATCCCCAGAGGGCGATGTTGTAATCGGTCAGCTCTTTGAAGGTCTGCTATTTAAATGCATGTGGTGTGTTGCAAGCACATGTCAGAGGCAGCTGTGTCTGTGTTTCTGGTTCGCATCGCCTTCAGGCTGTGAGAATGATGCTAGCAAGATGTAAACAAGAACTAAAATACTCCTCCAATTTAGAAATGTTTTTTTAATTGGAAGCAGTAAACAAAAACATCTGCTCTAACCAGAGGGGATTCAGTAGGGTGTCCTTGTCGCTACTTGGAATTAATCTGATTGTCATGGGTGAAACACGAAAGAATAGATGATGCTTGGAAGTCCTCTGGGTGTATTTATCTTTAGTCATGATTGACATTGACCAGTTTTGGGTCTGTATTGTGACAACATTTACAGTATGATGATGAGTTACAGCTTGACAGGAGGAAAATAACATAAGAGAAATTACTGGCCATCATGATATAAGTCTTTTGGTACATGTTTTATGGACTGTAACACTACCTGCATTTTCTTGCATGCTGTTGGCTCCATACACATGTCACTTTCCTACAGCAACATTTTTCCTGACTTTAGTTTAACTTTGTTCAAACTTTAACACAAAGTATACCACCAACCATGTCTAAAGCTTTTGAAGTTATAGTTCTCTGTGGTGAACGTAAATAATTTTCACAAGCAAACATCCAAGTGATTTATCATAACTAGAGTCCGTAGGCAGACATCACTTAATCAAAATAACTCATTCTAATCAGGGTTATCTCTTTAAACCTTTCACCTTGTATAGGTGGCAGAACAAATCCTTTTAACAGCCACATAATCAAGGCACTAAAATCAGTATGTAAACAGTTAAACATAGAGGCAATCATTGATTGAGGGTACAACTGCTCCCTAAGAAACTTAAAGACCAATAAAATCAACTTTAACAAAGGCGTTGTAGTAAGAAATGACTGGGTATATATATTGTAATATTTATATATTTGAATAGGAAATTATGATAGGATTGTGGATCATGATCCTGCAAGAAAAAATTGTCATATACAGTGTATTCTTGCCATACTGACCACCTTTATTCTAGTATATTTATACTTCTGTGTAAGCGTTCATGTATTCATCAATACCCTTATTAAAGACAACAAGCACAATTTTGCTATTTACTACTTTGTAAAAACATCTGTCCCAATTAATTATTGAATCATACACACTGTGATTGTTGGCACTGAGGAGTGTAACATTATGTGTAGGTACACCTTCCTGTCCCCCACCTCCCTACCTCCCCACCCCCACAAGTATGGCTTTAGGTGATAAAATACTGTAACTATGGAAACACATGGCAGTGATTCTCCAAGGGAGGTAGCACTTTTCTTAGGAGGCTCTAAGTTAACAGGATTAGAGGAAATTCACAGACAAGACCCTAAAGAGCATGGCCTCTTTGCATCTTCAATCTTCCGTGCTTGCATTCACTCTGATCTCTACTGGCATGTCATAGAGGTACAGACAGTAAGATAGTAGAATCACAATGCAAGGCAGCATGTACAGCTTTTTGGGTGTTTTTGACATTGTAGGCAGCAGAGGTCTCTGTAGCAAAGCACAGTTTTGCTATAGAGTTGCCATTTCATCCTCAGTGGCTTCCTCATGTACCATATGGTGCTGTGTTAAATTCCTCTCTGTTTTGGCTTGTTTTTTATTTAGAGAAGAACAAACTTGAATCTGAATGGGACAAGATTTAAACTGCTAGTCAGTGTTACCAAGATAGGCGATGTACAGTTCACATGACAGACAGTCCTGATAGAATAAGAGCAGATTTTTAGCTAAAACATTAAAGACTATGTGAGCCCTGTTGTTAAGTCATCTCAAACAGGAGTCCATCCCAGGACATTAAAATTTAAACACAGCTCTGTACCCATACCAAAAAATAAACAGCAAATTTAGTGTAAAGTATATTAAACCTGAACCTGCACAACAGTAGAATTACTTTCAGAATAAGAGACGCTGGGATTTGTTGTTAAGAATCATTTTTATTTCTAGACAATGACATCCTGACTTCCTCACTGACAACTAATAATAGCTGGTATATGGTGGGCTGTGGCTACCATAGCAACAGAGGCAAAAAAAATGAGTAAGTGGAGGAGGACATCACAGCCGCACCCATCACTGGAGCAAACAACCAAACTGGAAAACCTGTTCAGACATAGGGAGGTACTGGGAGAGCAGCTACTGAATAATTAAATCAGGAGAGTTACACCAGATGTAGTTCAGCCAACCAGTTCACTTGATGCTACGGGTTTTTAAATGAAACACTGGCAAAAAGTAATACATTTAAATTGATTAATAAATGTTTAATTTGTATGGCAGCAGGTTTGTCAGTCAATTCTTAGATATGCATTAGGCAATAGTTTTCAACAATATTTGGGCCAGTGCTCTCCCCGTCAAGCAGAATGTAGGCTGATTTTATTCCCCGATGATAAATAATGATTAATGTCCTGTATATATATTGATATATATATATATTATAAGGAAAAAAAAAATTAAATGCCAAATAACAAGGTACTTTAACTTAGTTAAGCAGTTTAAATATTACTGGGAGTGTCATTACTTTCCCAGGAAGCAAAAAATCCATGTGAACGAGCTCTGTAAAGTTTAACTTACAATTCTGAAATCTTATGAAGGCTTTAGAATTGTAAACTGTGTGTAACTTGTACTTTGAATGAAATGTGAAATGTATCATCACATCATCATGTCCTTAATCAGCCACAGACAACGGTTATCCCTTATTTGTCACGTTCTGGAAGCCTTTTCATTTACTGTATGTGAATAAAAATTATATTCATGAGTGTTAAACAAATGCAACCCTTAAGAAATTTGACATCCCAACTTTCATTTAATCTCATTATAGAACAGCAGCAAATTAGAAATACTAAACAAGAACCACTCTAATAAACTGTTCCAACAAAAGCCTGAGACTGTGGATGACTAATAGCCTTTTGAAATTAAACAGCTGAAATGTTGTAGAATCACAGTCCAAGGATACAAGTATACAAGGAAGTTTTTGGTCATTATACAACAGGTTGTATAATGAAATTAAAATGTGGTTCCCTCTTGATTCATTAATAATAATAGCATAATAATATATAGTACAGTATATATAATAATATATATACAGTATAATAAAACTATTCATATCAAGCTAATTTTGTTTTTAGACAAATGGTTGTGTTATGTTAAAGAGCTTGCAATTTAAAGAAAAAAACAGAAACAAAAATATTTTTCTTTAGCAAATTATGTATCAAGCCTCATAATATGCTTCATATCAGTGGTCATCTTGGTCACACATCAACAAATCCTCCCATGTGTCTAACCCTGTTATTCAGCTCCTCTCGATGCCCACTGCTGCTGTCTGTGTCAAAGAACATCATGTCAGAATGTTTTCTTTTTTCTCTAAGCTCTGTCCGATGTAAAACCCTGAAATCAAAATTTCCTGCTCCTATTAGAAATATAATGGTTGCCAATGATAGTTTCTTACAGTTATCGCTCAGTATCTTGTCACTGTTTAAGTGGTTATTTCATGTGCTGAATTTACAACAAGTTTGCACACTAGGATAAGACCGGACATGACTTAGTAATATAAATCATAGACATGATACATAATACATGATAGTTTTACAAAGTATTATCGCGCTCATCACAACCCTTGTTGTATAAGCTGCTAACTCTGAGATTGGGTTGTGCCTCTCATTAAGGGTATAAACTAGATAAATATTACTAGTTGTTTAGCTGTACTCATTTTGATTTAAAGGGTTTCAGACATTTGAATTGTGATTTGGATAACCAAAACAAGTACCCAGTTAGCACCAAGTTTTTAAAGCACTATGAGCAAGAACCTCTGAAAGGCCTAAACATCACTGGAGTTTACAAAGTCTACAAAAGCACTGCTAAATGAAACATTAACTGGCTCAAAAATTTTATGAGATAATTTGACACGTTCACTGTGACATATTTGGCAGCTCAAATATTTAAAACTATCTATGGAAGACTGTTGCAAAGAAATTTCAATAAGTATTTACAATCTTTCATAAATCACAAATGGAGCACATGTAGTGGTGAGAACAGTTTAAGATACTACCCACTTATTGACTCCTGGAATAAAGACATCATTTTAACGTCTGTTGTGATTTGGTGCTTAATAATTTGGTAAATAATAAACTTAAATGACTTGACTTGAAGTATAGAGGGGGCAGGGTCCTATTAGTGTGGCAGGATGCAACCACCAAGGCAATGAAAGGAGAAAATCTGCAATATATAGATTTACATTTTAGCTCATTTACACATTTTGATCTATGTCTCTTTATATTATTAGTCAGATTTAAATGATTCAACAGTGTCAGGTCTTACTCTTTTTACTCTTTCACTCTTTCCTCTTTCTCATCTCAAAGAATTATGAGACAAAATTGATAACATACTGAATTAACACAACTCCATTCCTGTTAAGATTAATCAGTATGACAGGTCTTTTTTAGCAGGTCAGTATATTAACAAATCCTGACTAGCCTTTTGTTCAAGTGTGTGATGCTTTGTAATCATCCTGAAACACAATGTGATACTAGGACAGAATCTCTCAGTTTCAGCACTCTGCGAGGCACATGTTTATGCCCTGCAGTGTATTAATAGCTGACTACATGATCCTATTATAAATAGCCTCACCTTCATGGTCTCTTCTAAATAAAAGGCATTGTGGAGCACTGAAAAGTTGATTTATCACCAGAAGTAAAAGAAAAGAAGGGATACGAGGAAAACAGGCAGAGAGGGAGGAGAGTGAAGAAAGACAGTGGATTGGTGAGGGAGGGAGTGGAGAGGCAGGCAGGCGCTTTAGGTTGGTGTGTCTGTGGGTGCGTATATGTGTGTATGTGTGAGCATGCGTAAACAAACAACAGAAGCCTGATGGTTGTATTCCCCTCACTTGAACTCAGACTTTACACAGGGAAAGAGCCTCAGGACCTTTACTTCACTTTTACTCTTTTCTATCATTCAGTCTTTTCCCTTTCTCTCCATCTT
The DNA here is from genome assembly GCA_034780835.1 of Ctenochaetus striatus. Lineage (NCBI taxonomy): Eukaryota > Metazoa > Chordata > Actinopteri > Acanthuriformes > Acanthuridae > Ctenochaetus > Ctenochaetus striatus. Next base: position 1,340,205 of record JAUZTA010000002.1, read on the forward strand.
TCTTACCTCTTGTTTAGCTTGCCTCAGTCCTCCTCCCCATTAGTTCCTCACCATGCTGCTGCTCTACAACTGTTTCCTCTCTCTTCTAGAATCGATCTATCGCCGCGGGGCCAGAAGATGGAGGAAACTCTATCGAGTCAACGGACACCTCTTCCAGGCCAAGCGCTTTAACAGGGTGAGTGTCTTCAAACCTTTGTAATCCACACTGCCCACTGAGGGGTACATGCAATGATGCCTGAGCAATGCTTCAGATAGTGCGCTGAATTGAGCCTACCTTTACTGGGAATACTGGAATTAGGGTAAATTCTGTGTTTCTGGTAGATAGAGAAAGTTTTAGAAATATATGACTGTTAAGTTATGTAAGATTGTTTTAGGAGTTCGAAGCAGTGTTGTGATGCTTACTTGAAGTCAACATGACCAGTTTTCTGAATTTGGCTGAGCAATGTAGGATAGCTGTAAATGAGCAGAACAAGAAAAGCAGTCAAAATAGTCTTTGCTCATAGCCTCAGTAGTGACCGATGTGTCTACATCTTTAATGTGTACGCAGAGACAGTTAGCATTTCCAAGAAACAGTTAACTTTTCTCATTTAAAAACTATATTCTATTAACAAATGTTATTTATGTAAATTATGTAAATAAACCTGCACTGATCTCATGCACACACATATTTGTTTGGAATGGGTTCTGGCATTGGCAAAAAAGAAGCACTCCCAATGGCAGTTCACTGATAAAACTCAAAATGCTTTGGCTTCTGAGATGTTTGCAAAGATTTAAAGTATGGAGCCAGGCAAAGCAGCTGTGAAGAGAAGAAATTAGGTTGGAGAGTGAAAGTTCTTTCTTGACCTTGGAAAAGAGCGGAACATTTACAGGATTTACATACTTGCTTTTTGTGTGGTGTTTCCAGCCTCATGTTATGGTCTTTGTCGGCAGATGTTGGTTGAGCAAACTGTTCTACTGATGAAGACTATGAAATGCTGATGTAAAAAGGTCGTAACTACAGTAACTGTTGAGAAATGATGATGCATTTTTTGTGGTGTGTGGAAGCATCACTATTCTAGGAATCAGGTCCCTGGTAACATCATCTGCATCACTGTTACATGGGTCCAGTGCCAATGCGAAGCACCAGTGCTGAACGTAGTACCATTACACATCTGCACGTAGTGTTTTATTAGAAACTTCCTAATTTTAACCAAGTATCTTGGTTAGTTGGAAACACCTTTAACAGAACGTATTTGCAATAACCATGACCTAGCATAGCCATGACCAATAACCATACAGCACTGTAGTTAACATGTGTAAATAGCGCTGCCATGTGTCTACAGTGCCAGGTTTGCAGAATAATCCTATTAATGTTTTCTCTGTTGGATTTGGACATTTTACATGTAATTTGAGAAATTTAAACAACAGCACTTTTACTGTTAAATTTGAACCCACTGTTAGATTTTGTGCCCGTAGATGCGTTGTAGGTCATGAAGTCCTTCTGTCCTGTGTATGAGTGTCATTGGTTACAGCCAGCAACGGACTCATGATGGTCATTTCCAATTTAGGAAAACTGTCATTAACTTTCATTCAATAAACTACTCCTGACCATAATTTTTTTCCTTACTCATACTCTATTGTGGGCATTTTAGTCTGTGCAGAGCATGAGTGCCTTTCTGTGAACAGCATACAGTACAGTTTGTGAAAAACATATTACAACTAAATTATATATGACAGGTAATCAAGT
>JAUZTA010000002.1:1528252-1540776 GCA_034780835.1 Ctenochaetus striatus
GTGCGCCTCCAGAGCCTCGCCCCCGAGCTGGTCAGCCCCGCCTCTTGCTTAGACCTGCTGAGAGGGAGAGGGAGAGAGGGAGATCAGCAGCGGAAACACAGAACAAACAGAACCATCACACTTATCTTTTTATTTTATGGGGGAAACTGTGGGGGACACTTTTTTTTTTAAAACATAGAGTGAAAAATGATGTTAATGAAATGTTTTGGGTAGGTGTGTTTGTGTGGACAAAGCTAAACAAAAAGGGTTTTCCCTTCACACATGAGTATGGTCATTTATCATTGTACTCTGATCATACTTGCACTCTTCTCAGCCTTGTAAATACAGAGATGGAGTCATGGTGTAGTTATCCTAACTTAACTGACTGGAAGCAGATGTAAACAACTGGCCTAGTTCTGTTAGTTAGAATATTCACCTAGCAACAACTTTAAAATTTACTCTGTAATGCTATCTATACATCTTTATATCTATGTTTGTATCTACATCTGTGCATATTTCTATATCTATTTATGTCTCACACACACACACAATAAACATATGTCTACATATATATGTACACACACAGTAATTATGTATACATACATAATTATATATACATACTAAACTGCAATGCTTGACATGGGAAACTGGGAAACTGTATACTGACAGTCTTCAGCATATTAGCTTTTCCCTCTTTTTGTTTGCTGTGTACTGTGTTGCTACTTTTCATGTTTAGATATTGCTATTACTTTATGATGCTGCTGCTACTTCTACCACAAGACAACTCTTGAATACATATGTTTGAAAAGGATAAGTTTGACAACTATATATAATTGAATGAAAATAAAAGTTTTTCTGCAAATTTTCAAATAATTTGCTTTGTATAAGAATATCTAACTTTCTTACCCTGTAATTTGTCTAATTTTCTTTAAACTAAGTCACTGTAGCACCAAATAAGACAGAACAACAGGTACAGCACAATGTGTGCCAGGCTGTTCTGAAATGTTTGGAATGACAGATGTGATCTTAACACCGACAACAGTGTATTTTCTCTGGAAGTGTGTGTGTGTGTTTTGAAAGAAAACTGGTTTGTCTCCTCTGTGAGGCTTACAGAGAAGAAGATCACACAAACCATCATGACAAACGCTTGATATACTGTCATGGAGTCTTTGTGTCTTGGTATGTGCTTCCACAAACAAAGTCAAAAATAAACTGTTTTCTCACTGACGTCTAACCTATTGTATGTGTTTGGATGCATGCCACATTACTGTCATGGCTTAAGGTAGTAGTTTACATAATTCTTGTTTTCTTTTGCAGTTTCTCTCTTACCTCAAGTTTTGCTCCCCTGCCTGTCTTACTGCCCAAATCTTATTCCCCTCTCAGATCTGACTGCGAGTATTGTTACAGTGTGAACAGTACAAAGTGAATGGAACCTGATCTTTTCAATTGTGATTTGGGCCACTTTCATATGTGGTTCAAAATCAGACAAAGATTCAGTGTTTTGGAATGTGACTTTAGTCTGAACAGCCATGGGAGCCCATCACAATGAAAGCAACATGTGTTACTTCCCAGAGGTCGACTTTAAGTCTCTGCTGTGTGACATGTGGAACACATAGCTTTTCCTACGACTGCTTTGAAATCTTATTTTCCCTGAAACATCCATAGAGCACAATTACAACTGATTAATACTTTATGTAGTTCAGTATTTCATTCATTCAAACTTTTATTCAAGACTGAGGGTCCAGATAAAAAGATGAGACATTGCATAGAATTTAGGACATACAAAAGCAAATAATTAATGTGTTGCTTAGATGTACTCTTGTGGTGTGTATAAGAGTTTTATGTTTATTCTATCAGCTGCAGCCCAGATGGTCAAACAGAGTTTAGAGCAAAATAAAAAAGGCTAAATATAAAACATAATGCAGCTGTAACTGACTTAACTTTCATATTAGTCCAAAAAGTACAACGCTGTAGGGCTTCATTCATTCTCGGCAGCATACAACTCAAGACAAAGACAGATCATTCCCTCTGACAAGAATAAAAATCTCTCATAAGAAAAATTGCTGGGTAAAGCTTAAGAGGTTTAAGAGGTCCAAGAAAACTGACTGATCTGATTGGTCATGGGGTAGTGAAATTTATACACTGATCTCTTTTGAACAGAATCTGGATCAGAATAGGTGTTAGCACAGGTTAGTTAAGTATTACACCCCAATACAACTGAAAACCCAGAGTTAAACCTGAACTTATCATGCTATCTGCAAATCACGCTTTGCAGCATAAGTAAATACATTTGGGTTTTTTACTTCTGACAGGATTCCAAACTATCTGGAACAAAAGTTTCCATGGCAGAGCAGCTACAAGCCTCACAACCACATGTGCAAAGTAGAAATGTCAACTCATGAAGTGTTAGTATAAAGTTTTAAAGAGTATACTCTATTATTGGACTGATATACAACCTTAAAGTTTTTAGTCATATACTCTCCATTGCATTACACCTAAACTGTTTTATAAATGATCACAGTGACCTTAAGCATGAGAAAATAATCAATTTGTGCATACATTACATTTTCATAATCATATTAATTTTCATCATAGTAGTTGGCTATGAAAGTTTAAGGTCCAGCTCCATAGAATCCTGCATATCCTGCATATCAGAACAGTGGTAAAAGGTTAATTTAACTGAATAAATATCATTCATGGATCATGAATGGTCTTTAAAAATTGCAGCATCTAAAGTATTTTCTGACAAAGTGGATATAAATGTGCAGGAAGACATGCTCTCATCAGCTCTTTAAACTACTTTGTTCACATTCAGCTACAGTGACCTTGCTTTCATAGTGCCACATCTTATTAATAATAATAATTATCAAAAAAGTCAGTATTATGCATCGTTAAACCTACATGTTAAAGTCACCATAACCCTGACTGCTAACATTTCCTTCATGGTGTTACCCTCATATTTATGTGCTCTCAGCACAGTCTCTGACTGTAAACCCTGGACACACAGAGAATGAGTCGCTGAGTGAATGGTTGCATAATTAAAGCGACAGGAGAATTCGTTAGATAGTCCCTGAGCATCGACTGTGACAGCAGGTCACACTGGGCTGCAGAGTGACTCTGGCCCATCATGAAACATTTGAAGGACAGAGACCAGCAGCCTCTGGGGCAGTGCTGCAGAAATCAATGAGTCTCTGGCAGCCAGAGTCATTATTTGTTGCTGTTGAGATGGAGAGACAAGTCACATGTATGGCTGTATGACAGATCAGAGGGGAAAACACAGTATCATAGCCAACCTGTAGCATTAAAAAATATCCAGTTAAACAGCCCTGCAGACAGCAAACATTATCACATTGCTGTTATGTTTAATTTTTGTTGTCACAAAGTCAGTGAGGGAGTAACTGTTTAAGCTGTTTCCAGGAGTACTACTGCAGCTGGAGAAGAACTTGAACAGCTTTTGGTGTCTCCAGAGGAAACTGTGCAAATTTTGAAAAAAGTGCACGAGTGATGTCATTCGAGTCAGCGCCAGTTGTGGCTGATGACTGAAGTCTGAAAATGAAAAATATGTGAGGGTGAAGATTTAGAAAGGAAAGAGTTTACAGAGGTCTGCTATGTAGCCTGCACCCATCTCTGCTTGAGGTTAGAGGCCCCAGGCTACATCAAGATAACACGCCCTAAACTTTGATCAACGTGTTGGTGGTCAAGCTGCATTGTGGGTAGTGTGAGCATAGGTCATTATAAGGAGGAAAAATTTAAGGAATGAAAAAGATGGCATTTTATTTGTTATAATACAGATCAGCCTCAAACTCAAATGAACAACACAAATACAGTCAAATTCTTGTCACAGTTTCACTTTGCTTCAGTCCAAAAAACAATGAAGCCACAAGACTGGGTAATGAGTCAGTGATGGCAGCATATTTAGTAATGGGGCAGGTAAAGAAACATCAGTTCAATTAACAAAACAGTAGGTCAGGTGGGCAGAGAAAAACAGGGATGGATTACTTGGCCAGATGAAAACTGCAAAGTCTGGCAGTAGGTTGAATAAAGGGGCAAACATGACGCTGAATTAATAAGAAAATAGGCCGTAGGTAAGTGAGCGAGGGGAGAGGGCCAGGTGAGGGGAATTCATTCATTGTTCAGCAGATAATTATTCTTACTCATGGAGTCACTCACTTACTCATTTACCCCAAACAAATTTAAAAGCTGCTAATTAATGATTGAATAAAATACTGCAATATATAATTCATTCAGTCATATAATCATCTTCGTCTAATTCCCCCATCACTGCTATGTTTGAACTTGGGCACAGTTTGTGAACAGGCGAGGCAGACAACTGATGGCTGATGGGCTGAACTCCACAGCAATCTCTCAAAATATGGCTAGCACAGTTAGCACAAACCCCTCCCCCTTAAACAACCAATAGATGATTTGCGGTGACATCTAAGTAGGAAATCGTCCTTAAAAGACCCACATGTTGTTGCTATCCATTGCCAAGCTTGCATGTCTCTTGTAGTTCAGATTAAAGACAACAGTCAATGAAGGAAGTGAAAAAATAGAAGGAAAAAAGAAAGTAAGAAACTGGTTAGTGAAGCAGATAAAGATGATTAAGTAAAACGAAAGGTGTTACGTAGTCAAGCCATGGGACTAACAGCATTTCCTCTTTTATTTATCTATGATGGTTTAACTAGCTAGCTAGCACAGATTGATAACAGACCCGCCTGTTACATCACTACTATGTACATTGCCAAACTTTGCCAGATACCTGTTGAGATTAAATGACAAGACATATTTAAAATATATATGTTTCTATATCTTTTCATATATTGAAAATTAAACTCATGAGCAGTTAAATTAAAAAGAGTTTCATTCTCAAACATTGAGTGGCATTAAATTATTTAAAACATAACAGTTTTCAGTTAAACAATGGTTTGTGTTCAAATTCACAGAGAAAGCTGCAACACTTAGTGACAGTTATGAATCACCAACCCTTTCTCTTGACTGGAGAATCATTATGTTCAGTTATTTAGTTAGTGGCAATGAAAACAACAGACACGGTTTACACACTGTAACAAGAGTCTGTGATGTTAGTTCAAGCCAATTTCTCACTCATACATGGCATTTACAGTGAACAGATAATATCAAACAGCTGAACAACAACATAAGGGGATGCATGGTGTAACGTTACATTATGACAACAGCTGTGATAAGCCATTTCCAATTTGCACATACCACAAAACAGCACACTGTCGGGTCTCAGTATAAAATAAATCCACATGTTAGGTTGTGCGGTTAGATTGAGGTTATTTAGCTACAGCTTGTCCTCAAGGGAAATGAAGCATCCATGTATTGTTCGAGTGCAGCCATCATAAACTCTGATCTCCTCGACAAAAGTCCTGTATGTGGGTTTGGGCTTATTGTCAAGATCCTACGTCATGTGGAACAGCCACAGCAGGATTCTAATACCTACACACTGGAGTAGTTTGAGAGCCTTGTCTGTGTTGTACAAATGGTAAAGGGAGGCCACATTGTGAGTCTTTACGAGAGGCTGAGAGGTCATAACAAGGTGTCAGTTGATGATAAGCAAATGTGTGTGGCTCAGTGATGTGTTTCGATTATTTGAAGCTCTTTGGCACAGAAGAAAAAATCATACAGCATCAGGCGCTGGATATGCACACAACACTTGTTGTTACTTGATGCATTCTTTGTTGGCTTTGGAGTTCTCATGGAATTCCTCAACAACAAGAGATGAATACATGACAGCAACAGATTTCTTCTTTCACAGTATTATTGGACACATTGAAGATCTATACAGTGTGACCTCCAGCTTGCAGTGAGCAACAGAATGTTAAGCTCTGCTTGATGCTTCTTGCAGGTTTTAAACTACCTTCTTTACTATATTAAAATTAAACCTGGAAGCAGGTGAAGCAGGAGGCAAAGAAGTCTGTTTTTACTTCAGTGTCTGTACTGTGTAAAACATGAGTGAGCACAGCCAAACACGTCCATCCAACCCTCCTATGAGTCCAGCATGTCCAGCATGTACACTGATGGCATCATCTTGTTTGCATAAAAAATTGCAATATTTCTGCTGCATTTGATTCTTCACAGTTGTTTTACTATGCTGATTTTTTACAAAGTGTGATACAAGCCACTCAGGAAGTCCTCATAGGATCAGTGACAGGTCACACGCCTCACTGACTAATTGATTTGATAATTAACATACGCATGCAATTAGGTCATCTTTTCTCATAGTGGGAATACATGCAAAAGAAAGAGAGGCATGCATTCAAGTCCCAGTCCATTACGCTAAAATGACCCTAATATGAGACAGATGAATAAATAGCTCACTTTCTCACATATTAATGCCTGCATATTCACACCAATGATTCGCAGTAAAACAAATGGGATTAAGTTTACTTTGTAAATCTCATCTCACAATAGCTCAACACAGAGGACTTCCATTAGATCCACCACTGCTTTTAGAGCTAATGGATGAAGAGATGGAGCAAGATTGAGCAAATTTGGAGACTGCATTGATTTTGAAGGGGCAATGTCAACTCACCTACATAGAAAACGACAACAGTGTTTCCTCTGTAAATTTCTGTTCTATATATTGAAAGCTTAGTGAAAAAGCAGCATGTTAGGACAGCTGACATCCAGTTTTCCTCTGAGCCTAGCTGCAGTGTCTGTTAGTGAGGGACATTGATTTGTACCTGCTGTGACTGCATGGTTGGTATTGTTTCCGCCTTTTGAGTCTGTGTGTATGTTTGTGCCATTATGACAACATGTGACCTGGAGACACCAACTGTAACAGGAACAACCACGGAAGTGATTTTGAGTTTGCTGCCAAGTGCAAAAAATAACCCACAGGTATAAAGTTGGGATGAAAATGAATGCTGAGTCCTAAAATTCACTGTGGCCTGAGCAGGAGCACAGGAAGTAAGGGAAGGAAATAGGGAAGGAACCAGATAAAAACCAAGCGCAGCCTCCAACACCAGGGAATACAGTACTGAGGGGGTTTTTCTGCTAAGTTTGGGTCTTGGCACTCAGTTCCTAGGACCACTAAAGTCAGAAGCAATGCTTAGACAGCTATGCTAATCTGTAATTTTCAATCTCCTAAAACATAAAAACAAATAGCTATTAACTTCAAACTTTAAGCATAATCACTTGAATAGTTGAACTGTGTGTGCATGTGATGAGGTCTGTGTAACTCATCTCCTTGTGCCTTTTCTCAATCACCCCTCATATATTTTAAAGCAACTGCCTTAAAAACCACTGCTAATTCTGCTAGCATTTGGCGGGTGGGTGGGTGCTAATGTCAAGTGCTGAGTGTGACTAAAGGAAGAATTTGAAAAAAGTTTTCAGGCTCTTGGGGTTAGGCACATAAGCAGCACAGTAGATTACTAAACTTTTGTTTAAGTAGCCCAGCCTGATAATTCATTCATTTCATTCATTTTCTTTTATTTAAAAAGAAATGACATGACTCAGCATAGAACAAATGAAAACAATAAGCACAGAGAAGGCCATGGATGTTTAACCCATGGCCGGATCATACAGACCACATAAACAGCCATTTGTTCTTTAGACTGCTTGGTCACTGTATCACACAGTGAAACACATGACTGCTTGAAATACTACACCATGCATAAGCTGTGTTTTGTTCACTTTATGACCAATAATATGGTTCAGAAGGACAGTGGAACTGACAGGCCCGTCTTCTCATTGATAAGTAACTCACGTGTCTTGGACAAAGTGCTTGTGTGTGTGTGTGTGTGTCTGCTGCAGATACACATCCTGCACGGATGCACAGAGGGATAAGGCACATTATGAGTGTAGCATACAGCAAGCACATGCCTGCACTCACACTCAAGACACACACTGGACTTTGACCTCGGGGTCTGTTATATGGGCCCCTCCGCCTTTGTTGTGTGGAGAATTATTAATGTGTGGAGTTGTGTGGTCTCCTAGTCATCTTATTATTAATGTGTGCCGTGTGCTGTCCTGTTCTGCAGCTTTTCTCCACTCCTTTGTGGCAGATAACTGCCTTTATGTGTGTGTGTGAATAGAATGTGAAATTGTGTTTTTGCTGTTTGTTAAGGGAGCAGGCTGAAACCTGTGTGTGTCTGTTCCTGTGTGTGTCTGTGTGTAGGCGATTCAGTGCAGTATCAGTGTTGGACAGAGTGAGCAGTAAGTAGGCTTGAAGAGTGGCTGTGCTAAGTTGACCGGCTCTGACAGTGGTGGACACGAGCTGGCTCACCCACTCACTGCTCCTATGATGCCTTTCAACAAACACTTGATAGGTGAATGAGGAAAGTTAAATACCTGTTAAATAAGTGGAATAATAACAATATTAACTTCACTGTGCTAAAAAAAACTTTATTATAATTTGAATAATTTAGGAATATGCTCTAAATATTCATTTGTACTCAGAGGCTAAGGAATGAGACAGTCTCTTATTTTCTCATTCTGTCTTGTGGGTTTGACTAGTGACCCACCCCTGACCAGTCAACAGTCTATTAACTTCCAGCTGCAAGGGCTGGAATCAACCAGCACCGTTTTTTTTTGGGGGGGGGACCAATAATATTATACAACATCCAACCCAGTCATATTTTATCCATCCACATGATGTTCATAACATTGGGTGGATACTGTAATTATACATACAAGAATTCAAAGAATTAGTTTTAAAAGGCTTGATCTATATGTAATTGTAGAATATAAATTCCACCCTGTGGTTAAGAACACCAAATAGTTTTTTTTTCAGAGCAGACAGTTCGGCTTGTCTGTGCAGGAAAGTCACAGGTGTAACACAGCAGCTGCATTACATTCAGACGAGCCTGCTGCAGGGGGCCTGTGTTGGGCCTGCTGCCTCATTAGCTGCCTGACTGGGACACTTGATTGACCTGAGTAACTGTTAAGGTTATTTGTTCACCTGTCTCCAGAGCACTGGGACAAGTCACCTATGACCTCCACTTAGCTGAGTGTTTAGGATTTAGTGGCATCTAGTGGTGCTGTTTCAGTAACCAACTGAATATCTCTTCTGTGTGTCTTATAGAAACATAATGATGCAATACAGAAAACTCCAGGAAGGAGCCCCTCCTTTGGAAGATTTATAAGATTGACAGATATATATGATCCTCATGCTAATGTCAGAACCTCATTCTCAGGTAAAGAACATACAAAAACTCTTGTTGGTGGCCATGAGAAACTCTGCTGTGTTTCCATTGAGCAGGCCACGCTTGCTTCCTATTTTTCCCTTTGGCCTTCGTGTGAACAGTTCAGAGCAGCCACTCTGCATGTTTGTGACAGGTGACTCACATGCGACTCATGTGTATCTGCAGCAGCACATCATCTGAAGTTTCGGGCACTTGCGTTTTTTAGTCATATTGAACTGGACATTATACTTAAAATACTTAAATACTAAAATATAAACACTAAAATACTAGTCTCAGTGTTTATGTCTGTAGAATATGTCAAAGACAGAAACAAACATTGGTGATGGGCAGTATCTTTATGTTGGGCTCTTTCTCCTTTTAACTTTGTCTCTGAGGGTAAAATATATGCTGTGATTACTATTAATGTATGGGGTTAAAGGCAAATACTATTCGGAAATAAAGGGCTGGTAGTAGCTAATGTGTGGGCACAGCAGACACCTAGTAGTTCAAAAAGGTACACACACACATGCACTGCTCACACATTTTGTCTTTACCATTAAGAAAACAGTCTCAGTGATGCAGTACACAGGGCCCTGCTCATTACTGTCAGTTTCTTCACTGAGTAATTTAAATAGAACATTAATATGGAAAAATCTGATAACATATGAAGAGTAAAAACTTATTCTATTGCAATTATGACTCACCCTCAGTATATAGAGTTACACCCTCACCCACAAGTTTAACCCTTTTTAAGTCTTTTATGGACATTGGATTTTATCAATCAATCAGTTAGCAACAAAAATCAAGATTAAGAAAAGATTTGAACGGACAGTTACATTAGGTTCATTAGGGCTCAAGGTTCTTAAGAATGCCACTGGCTCTTTACTCATTCATTTGTAATTGTGGTAGTTGGGATCTGGGAAGGTCACAGGGCCAGTTAGATTTATTGTAGCTGCAGGCTAACATGACTGGTTTGAACTTGGAAGGTCAGGCAGTTAACTAGTCGTCTAACCCATGGCCAGACAATACTGTGAATTTGTTTGTTGTCACTATAAGCAAGGCACAACTTTAGCTCGGCGCCTGGTCCTTGTTTTCTTCATGTGGCCATGCAAACTGAGTTTGAACTCTCTCTCCCCACAGCTTTACAGGTGAGCTGAGCTGCTATAGAGAGAGGCCCCTCTGTCACAGCCTGTTTAGAGGCCAACATCCTGGGGGGGAGGGGTGGGACTATCACATTGCATATGATTAATGCAGGGCCCTTGTCTGCTAGAAAGCGTGGTGAAGGAGACTCTGTGCCTCGAGGCATCCACAGACCCGCTTTCCAAACTGGTGCTTGGCCCTCCCTCTGCATGTTTGACCGGAGGAGTTGCATGTGTTTGGAAACTGGGCAAACCCAGTGGGTTCGATACAGAGATGAAAGGAGTTGACCTTGAAAAGTTCAAAGGCAAATTTTCCCTCACTGTCAACTCCCACCTCTTTTTCTCTTCATCTTCTTTCCCTGCCTGTCAACCTATCCTTATCTTCAACCAAATTTTCCCCATTCCTTCTCCATCTATCATACCATCGCTCACTAAAAATTTATTTGTCTTGTTTGTTCCTGTATCCTGCTAGAGTCTTTGTGTCTTGCTCTCAGCGGGTCAGTTCCAGGTCAACTGGTTTAACAGCACTGGAGGCTAAGAATCTCACACAACAGGCCCTTTCCTTCACACTACAACTATGTGGGGAGTGTGTGGTGTAAATACAACCAGTATGACATCAGAGACAATCACGCTGAAAAGCTTTGGGTGCTGCATATGTACAGTCAGGCTCATTCTCTGTGTTCTCAAAGGTAATGACATTAAATGGAAAGAAAATATATTTTTAACCTTACAGAGAGGCATGTTTCTTACAGTGGAAGTACATAATGCGCTGTACTTAAGGATTTTTTTGTAAAGCATGAAAGTCAGTATTTTTAAACTAGTCCGTCTCTGTTTGCTTGTTTCACAGGTAGCAAAAAAACTGAATTAAAACAACAGAAAAATGCTGTTGAGCAGATACATAACCTTGATAACCAACACTGTAACCAAATAGAAAATGCTTGTTATGAGTGATGTTGAAGAACGTCACTCATAACAATTAAGAAATACACATCCTTAGGCTCCTTTATTGAAGTGGTCAGCACTTATATAAACACACGGCACACTTGGGAAGGATCTGTTGTTACGAAGTTTGTTTTGCTGTTCTTTTGACACCACCATCCCACATTGTGACATCATGGTTTGTTCAAATAAAAAACTTTAGGTCCCACAAATAGGGATGAGCAGGCTCGATATCCTGGACACCTGCTTTGTCTAATGTAACCCCGTAAAACAGTCCTGCAGTCTCTAAATGTCTCCATAAATTTTGTGCCACTCAGGCCAAGTAGATGACAACATTAGTTGTCAAAACTGTAAATCCTATTTTTGTCAACTCACAATTACAGTTCAGGCCTTTGTCAAGCCTTTAATTACAATCTATTTAAACTTATTAAACTTACAATTTTTTTTACAACAATGAAACAATTTTTTTGAAAAACGTACAATTATGATCATGACATCACAATTTATTCCAATAAAAAGCAACAACATTATTAAATATAACCTGCCTCACTGCAAACATTTACAACCAGGGCTGCCAAGTCCACATAAGTCCAGTCTAAGACCTATACTAAAGATGGAGGTCTATCCCACAAAGCAGGTTTAACAAATCCTGAGCGAATCCCAAACTCTAAGTTTACTTAACATAGCCTAAGACTGGAAACTCTTTTTGATTGCAGAACAGCTTATCAGAATTAGTCCAGTCATCACTAAGTATGCTCAGTTTAGTGTGCACACTGGAATGAAAAAAACCCACCATCAATGGAGCTTCCATACTGCGATGTGATTTATGGTTGTAATAGGTAAATTAGGGCGTAACTTTTTTCTTACAGACATAGAGAAAATCATGCATGTATATGTGAACTGTGCATCTAAAAATAAAAAAAAAAACAGCCTGAATTTAATTGACTAAGTCACCACAATAACCTTATAACCAATCAGTCCCTCCAGGATTTCGCAGATGTTTTTCAAGATTGTTGCGGCCTAAAATGCCTGAATTCAGGGCAGCTTTTCTAAAAAATTGCGATGTAAGTTGCGATGTGTTGAGCGTATTTGTTGTGATGAAATTGCAGGAGACAGTGAAAATTGCTAAAAAAGTTGCATTTTCCACTCGTTTCACCGATTCTCCTAATATGTTTCGCTGTAGAAAGTGTTTGTCAATTGATGATTTTCGTTTGTGTTCCACTACAATATTGCACGGGGGACAAAACAGTTTACCTCCACTTTGGTGAAGAACATCAGGGAATTGTTTTGCACGGTCTTTAGCAGTAATTTTTGTTGG